>JAGXJF010005405.1:600000-892747 GCA_019208055.1 Stipa capillata
GGGACTGTACTCCTCTCGTGTCGAACTGGAGAGCATAGGCTTGTGACAGATGTGTATTACATTCCAAGGCTGACTAGCAACATAATCAGTCTGGGGCAGCTCGAGGAACGTGGCTGCAAGGTTGTGCTAGAACATGGATACATGTGTGTGTATGATCACCATCGACTACTCCTGATGCGTGTGAAGAGAGCAAAGAACAGACTCTACGTCTTTGACCTTGATCTGGCACTGCCGATCTGTCTAATGGCGAGGTTTGATGACGAAGCTTGGCGCTGGCATGGACGTTTTGGGCATATAAGTTTCCAGGCGCTGCGAAAGCTGGGATAAGAAGGATTGGTGGAGGGTCTACCAATCATCAGCCATGTCGAGCAAATATGTGATGGGTGTCTCGTCGGCAAGCAACGGCGTGCACCGTTTCCACGGCAATCCAATTTCTGAGCTGAACATCCACTCGAGCTGCTGCATGGTGACCTCTGCGGTCCTATCTCCCTGCCAACACCATCTGGTAACAAGTATTTCTTATTAGTAGTAGATGACTACAGTCGATATATGTTCCTGATGTTGCTGAGATTGAAAGATCAAGCGCTGCAAGCATTCAAGAAAATTAAAGTTGCAGCTGAGGTAGAAATGGGGAGCAAGCTCAAAGCCTTCTGTACTGATCGCGGAGGAGAATTCACATCACATGAGTTTCAGAACTTTTGTGATCAGCTGGGGATTAAGAGGTTCCTTACCGCACCGTACTCACCTCAGCAGAACGGTGTGGTGGAACGTCGCAACCAGACGGTTGTGGCGATGGCACGTAGCATGATGAAGAGCATGGGGGTACCCGGGAAGTTTTGGGGAGAGGCAGTGTCCACCGCTGTGTACATTCTCAATCGGGCACCAACAAAGGCAGTGACAGGCATGACACCGTATGAAGCGTGGTATCGCCGCAAGCCGAATGTGCAACACCTCCGCACTTTTGGCTGTGTGGCACACGTGAAACCGGTGGGCACGCATGTCACAAAGCTAGTAGACCGCAGTGCACAAATGGTTCTAATTGGATATCAAGAAGGGTCGAAAGCTTATCGTGTCTATAACCCCAGGACCAAGAAAGTACAAGTGACACGTGATGTGGTATTTGACGAAGGCAAACCGTGGAACTGGGAACCAATTCCCGAAGAAGTGTCACAAAGTCCTGGTGAAGTGTTTGTTGTGTCAGTTGAACACTCACCTGAAGAGACAGTCGATGAAGCAACTGAACAAGACCCAATCACACCGTCTTCTGTGCACGGCGCGGCGTCAGAGGTGGAGGGCGCCATGGCCACCGCGGGTGAGGCATCACCAGTCTCACAACCTGCCACAGACGTGGCGGGGTCGACGCCGGCGACTCCCCTAGCACTTGTGCCTGTGGGAACACCTGCCTCAACTTCCTCAAGTGAAGGTCAAGCACGGGTGCGTAGCTTGAGTGATGTGTATGACTCCACCGAGCCGGTGGAGCTTGAGTATTCTGGTCTGTGTCTCTTTGGTGCAGAAGAACCGGCCAGATTTGAGGAAGCTGAGAAACAAGAAAACTGGAGAGCTGCAATGCAGGAGGAGATTAAATCTATACGTGACAATCAAACCTGGAGTTTGGCTGATCTTCCTGCAGGACATAAGGCAATTGGTTTGAAGTGGGTTTATAAGGTGAAAAAGGACTCCATAGGGGCTGTTGTGAAGCACAAAGCACGCCTGGTAGCTAAAGGATATGTGCAGCGTGAGGGCATTGACTTTGAGGAAGTATTTGCTCCAGTGGCGAGGATAGAAACAGTGAGATTGCTGATAGCACTAGCAGCTCAAGAAGGGTGGGAATTACATCACATGGATGTCAAATCTGCATTCCTAAATGGTGACTTGGTTGAGGAGGTATATGTCCATCAACCACGTGGTTTCATTGAACCTGGAAGCGAACACAAAGTACTCAGGTTGCACAAAGCTTTATATGGACTGCGACAGGCCCCAAGAGCTTGGAACTCCAAGCTAGACAGTACACTTCTCACCCTTGGCTTTGAGAAGTGCCCTCTTGAGCATGCAGTCTACAAGAGAGGGAATGGAGTATCAGCTCTACTCATAGGAGTGTATGTGGATGACTTGGTGATAACAGGTGCTAGTGTTGAGGAAATACACAAGTTCAAGGATCAGATGAAGGAATTGTTCAAGATGAGTGATCTGGGGCTGCTGAGCTATTATCTTGGTATTGAAGTTCAGCAGACACCTCAGGGGATATTCTTATCACAAGCAACTTATGCATTGAAGATTCTTGAAAATTGCAATATGGCAGATTGCAACCCAAGTCAAGTTCCCATGGAAGCAAGACTCAAAATCAGCAAGAAGAGTGAAGCTCCAGCAGTTGATGCCACCATGTATCGCAGTATTGTAGGAAGCCTCAGGTACCTTGTGAATACAAGACCCGATTTGGCGTTCTCTGTTGGGATAGTCAGTCGGCTCATGGAGACTCCTACATCTGAACACATGGCAGCAGTAAAGCAAATATTGAGGTACATCAAGGGAACCTGTAAGCTGGGATGCTACTATGAGAAGAAGCGTGAGCAAGTGAGAACTCATTTTGTGGGTTATAGTGATAGTGATATGGCTGGTGATCCGGATGATCGGAAGAGCACAACCAGTGTGGTTTTCTTCCTCGGAGCTTCACTGATCTCTTGGCTGTCCCAAAAGCAAAAGGTTGTAGCATTGTCATCATGTGAAGCAGAGTACATAGCAGCATCCTCAGCAGCATGTCAGGGTGTATGGTTGGGAAGGCTCCTTGGTGATCTTCTGAACCAAATACCTGACAAAGTGGTGCTCAAAATTGACAACAAGTCTGCCATCTCTCTGGTAAGAAACCCTGTGCACCATGACCGGAGCAAACATATTGATACTAGGTATCATTATATCAGAGAATGTGTGGAAGAAGGAAAAGTAGCTGTTGAGTATGTGAGCACCAATGATCAACTTGCTGATATCCTTACTAAACCTCTTGGAAGAGTGAAGTTCCTGGAGATGCGAGAAAGGATCGGCATGCGAGAAGTAGAGTGTGTGCAACGAGCTTAGGGAGGTGATTGTTAGAATAAACTCGTTTGCACTTAGTAGCTGTAGTGTTACTTTCATGTTTTTGGTTTTTCAGTTAGTTAGTGTCGTGCTGTGCATGAGTCTGTGACAATCCTGCACAGCACTGAAGTGTAAGTGTGCGTCTGTTGACGCGGTAGTAGCGAGCACGATCCTTGACGTGGGATGGCGCGGCAAATATGGATCGTGCGCGCTTGTTTAGCCTCAGGATGTTGAGGCCATTTAACTCTGTAATCGTTGCTGAATAAAAGATGAAAAAGCACCGAAAAGTCGCAAGCAGTTAGCGGCGCAAAAACTCTCTCGCGTTCATTGTTTTCCACTGGTGTTCGTGTGTGCATCCACAAGAGCTTCGTCCGATCTGTTGCCTGATTTCCAACATCACCGTCGGCGTCGAGGCCCACACCGACGTCAGCGCCCTCTCCTTCATCCTCCACAATGGTGTGCCGGGCCTACAGGTCCACCACGCCGGCCGCTGGGTCACCGCGCGCTCCGAGCCAGGCACCATCGTCGTCCACGTCGGCGACGCCCTTGAGATCCTCAGCAACGGCCGCTACACTAGCATGCTCCACCGCGGCCTCGTCAGCCGCCAGGCCGTGCGCGTCTCCTGGGTCGCCTTCTGCGAGCCGCCACCCGACACCGTGCTGCTGCAGCTGCTGCCGGAGCTCGTCACGGACGCCGAGCCGCCACGCTTCATGACGCGCCCTTCAAGCAGCACCTTGAGCACAAGGTCTTGAAGAAGCAAGAGGATGAAGGGGAGCTCAAGAAGCCGGTCGCCGCCAGCGGCAAGTCCAGCGGATCAGTCAACTAGCAAAGCTGCAACAACAACTGCCTGCTACGTACGTACGCACCAATTATACATGTATATGTCGTCATATACACCATCGTGCGTCGAGCTTGATTACTATTTCGTTTTTGAAGTGTACGTACTTTAGTTGAATTGTTATAATTGGGTGTATATTAAAAGTCAAAATGTCAAAAAATCATACCCAAATTTTGCTTGAAATTATGGATCCCAAACTCCATGAGGCCCCAATTCGACTTCTTATAATTAATACTATAACAGAAAGGCGCGCGTTGCCGCGCCCATCCTCAAATGATGGATAATTAAAAGATCTTTATTGAAGTATGTAACAGTTAGAATTCATTTTAGTACGACGTTTGTGGGGGCAGTATTGATGGAAATTATAACTTTCAATTCAAAAAGACTGAGGTCATTGTGTAAAAAATATTATGAAGGAATATCAAGATGCATGGAATGAGGTATTTATGTTTCCGGAATGCTAGGATGATCGAGTTGTCAATCATGGGTAATTAATTAGATAAAGTAGTATTAATTATGTAGGATAATATCGGGCAATAGTTCTGAAGTATGAAACACTAACACTGGATAATAGAAAAGTTTGACATAATAATATATATGTATATATATAAGATAGTTGCTAGTGAAGGGTCTAGTTGATGGTGTGCTGGGCTAGAGGCAGTGCTGAATCAATAGATGCTCAATACCTGCATGTAACATAGAAGATACTCTATTATAATTGCAAGTATCATGCAACTGGCAAACCACAATATATAGTAAAGAAAACATAACATATCTGACCTTGTCAAAGACAGTAGACATTTAGTTCCAAACACCGTTTCTTTTTGGTGTATGCAAAGACACAGATATCTCCTATTTTGATGTTGGCTCCTTCCACAAACCGATTCCAATTAGTTGTTATGGTGGCTCGTTTGTCTTGTCCTATCTTGAGACGGACCTGATTTGCAACCCTATTGATAGGTACAGAGTTGATTGGTTCATGTAAGTAGTTCTTGAGATATGCATTTGTGAAGCTCACTAAAAAGTACTGGAAATGCAATATGAAGAGCAAAATAAGACCATGTTATATACTAAATTTGTGTAAAATGTTAAAAACGAAACAGTTATTGTACCATTCTGCCGTTTGGAACAATGAATGTTTTGTTCATTGTGCATACGTAATGTGGTATTGCACGTTCTTTAGTACCAATTATTTGTTTGAGATGTTCTAAATCATTGGTTGTCATTTTTACGTCATTGCCAAAGACGCATAGATCGTTGTAGCCTTGAATTAACTGGGGACAAGAGGGACCTGCATGAAATGGAATAAGTTTGATAAAGGAAAAGTAATTGTTCTTTTGATATAGTAAATAATGTTGTCAGTTGTTAGATTACCTCGTTTGATGATGCTGTTTGATACCTTTGCTTTTTTAGTTCCATGAGAATGACTGGAGCTGCGGATTTTCTTTGCTAGTTTAGAACCTGTATGAGAAATGGTTATACAATTAGCTCTGTAACATGAAAGGGTCAGGGAAGAAACATTTCATGATAGGGGTCTTTTTGGAATGAAAATAATATTAGAGGCAATTAATAACATATATTTGGGATATAGTATCACTATATTACCTTGTTTAGTAAGGTTTTTTGAGGGCTTTAGTTTTTTTATCGCAGGTAAAGGCACTGGCTTGTCCATATTCTTCTCAAGCTTAGGAACTGTCCATTATAGAGGTATATGAAATTTAATGTTGTTTCCAGAAAAATAGCAGTAGTTGAGTAGGCAAATAGTATGATGTTATTATCCTGTTTAGTAAGGTTAGGTAAGCTTGGTTTTTTACCTATAGGAGAAGTCATGTGATTGTCCATATTCTTTGGAATGGTAGGACCTGCATGGGACACAAATGTGCGATGCGGTATATGGTATATTACATCCAAAGAAAAAGGACTGGAGAGGTGAATTGATATATTCTACAGACCTTCATCGTCCCTGAAGTAAATTTGGAGCGCTCTGCCTATTATTAGGATCGTGGATGTACATAATAAGATCATCACTGGAATCGCTGCATCCTAGAGCGTGCAAAGGGAGCATTTACATAATCTTTATAAATATTAGAGAAAGTATAAAACATCAAAAATATTGTACCGGGGTGATCAGGTGCTGATCGCTTAGCTTTCATGTTGATTGAATTCTAAATCTGCATAGTACACTGAATATATTAGTGCAATGGCATGGAACGAAATATATTTCTGTAAATGCAATTTATTGGTACTTACAGTGTCATTATAAATGAAATTAGTCTGAAAATGCTTTGAACATAGCTGGTAACTGAAATTAGCAGTTGTTGATTGCTAGACTAATTATTGACATAACATGAAATGTTGTATATAAAGATTCATTAATAAATAAGAATATAGAGCCAATGACAATGATTAAGTTAGTGGACTGCAATATACTTAAGGAGGCAAATTATACTGAGCTTTTTTGTTCATGTACATAAAGATTCATTGTTTTATTGGAATGGCATGATAAAGTGATTTGTCTATTCAGCTAACTTGGATATTGTTCGAATTTCTCGTAAAGTGATTGTTGGAGAACTTATTAAGAAGCTTGATGGCAGTACAGCACAATATCATAGCATCTTTGAGAATGATAGATACTGGAGCATTGTAATGACTGTATAGGAATCTGGATAAAGCAAAATCAGGGAGATAGAATGGACCTAGACTATTTTGAGTAAAAATTCATTGAAATGGGACGAGAAGGGACAAATACCTATTCGAGGTACCAGGTTAATATCAAATGTACTGTGCTGTGAAATTGAATTACCATGTTGGATGGAAGGTAATTGGAAGCAATACAAATAAAATTTCCTTGATTTGTAGCTTTCAAACAGCTAAGTTGAATGTCATCAGAACACTTTGAATATGTTGGAAAGCGGTGCATGAAAATGTAGGGTATGGGGGCAGATTCTACGGATGTAGATCTAAAATAGTAATGAAATGTTGGCAGAAAGTCTAAGGAAAATGATTGGAGAGGATGGTACCTTATTGCGGTTGCTGCCGTTGTCCGTGGGACGAGCTGAAAGGTAGATGAGGGGATAGTACCGGTGTCAGTGACAAGCTTGTTTGGTCTGGGAAGAGGGGAACAAAAGAGAGGAAACGCTGCAATGACAGTAGAAGGGACGGGGACTATTGTGGGTAGCTCCGTTTCATGCTGTTTGCTCGTGAACTCCGTGAGTGAGCTAGGCCAATATAGGCTGTGAAGGGGTCTTACTAGGCCCTCACTTTACTGGTCATCTGGCCAGAGCGGGCCAGATGTCTACGTATGGTACTCGATTCTTCTTCGTTCTGTCTTTGTTTAGGAAGCTTTTTCCTGTTCGTGCTAGTTACGAGCTAAAGGGGAGCATCTGGACTGTTTGGTGCTGCAGTCGTTCAGGTGGTTATCAAGACGGTTTGGTCGGTTTCTGCGGAGAGAGGTACTTGAGCTAGTTCATCTTCTCTTTCTTTCTTATTTAGCTATCTCTTTGACCGTGACTTGTATAAAGTGATGAGGCAGGAGCTTGGGCTTTTTGTGGAGCAGCAATGTTCACTTTTCTTGGGTTAGATCTATGTAATGTTAGCTATTTAGGTGGCAAGTCTGAATACATATGGTGCAGAGTAGAAGAAAATAGCAGCTATGGTTATTGGAGGATTAATTCCTAACGTTGCAGGTTACTGTTACTTGCTAAGAGCTAGGGATTTGACCTACTCTTGATAGGGGAATAGCTAAGAGAAGTACGGTGACTATTCATGTTAGGTTGCTGCCTTGTGCTTGATTATTTGCTATACAGGTGCAAATGCTTTGTTGCGGATCTGTTCGTTTATTTTCTGGATAGATTCCTACTACACTGTGATAATCTATTCTGCTATTTCTTTGTTCTTTTATGGCTACTATTTCTGTCTATAAATGTTTGTTATTTGCGTTTTCTAAAACAAGATATAACACTATTAATGGTTTGTTCTGTATGTATATAGGATGCAGTTGCAGTGACAGCAAGTGAAGGTGACAGGAATGGCCAATATTGCAAGAGGTATGTTCACTGACCTAGCTGGTTTAAATTATAGAGTTATCTTTACACATTAAATGATATGATTAGAGAAACCTGGGAGAAGACTATTTCGGTGTAGTGTCTCCCTGTGATTATGTAGATAAGATAATATGTTTTTAAAAATAATATGGTACATTTATCTGTCTATTCAGATAATCTTGATGTTATTCGAATTCCTCGGAAGGTGATCTTGTCAGAGCTTATTAAGAAACTTGGTGGAAACGAACCACATTATGAATGTTGGTTTCAAGATGGAAGGTATTGGAGTGTTGTAAGGACTGCTATTGCCACAAGGGAAGTGGATACATCTAGCAAGCTTGAGCAAGCAATGGGATCTCTAGATGCTACGAAAGAAGGCGCTGAGGAAGCAGCAGCAATTGCATTGATAGAGGTACTAAAAACGACCTATAGTTTTGAAATTGATGATATGAACCTCATGAAACGAGCCAAAGTAGAGCATCAAAATGAACAGCTTGTTAAGCAAATGGACCTATGTGTTTCTGTACAGAACAGACAGAGTGAGAGAATCAAACAACTTAGCAAGTGCACGAATTAGTTACTGGATGATATGGATTTTGTCCAAGAAGCATGTCATGACATTTGTGGTACTGCTCTTGCCACTGTGCCTGGCAATCAGAGAAGCGGTCCACTAACAGATATGATCTATGCAGTGCATTATCTTGATGAATGGACAGAGCAAAAGATTTACGAACACATCACCAAGCTGAAGTAAGCTGCTAATCTATGCAGCAATCAAAAATGCAGTCAAATGATGTTGAGCAGAGCACCTACACTGTGTGGATCTGCCACTTGTATTGATCAAGGGAAGCGGCAGCTAGAATGTATGTAAAAATATTAGGTATTGTCGAAGAAGGTTTTTTCATAGCAATGTATGGCTTGTAAAGAGCACTATATTTTGTCTGTAAATTAGGTTATGGTTGCGTTTATTTCGGTGGGTTCTATGGAATGACTGATCCTGTAAACGGCATGACAGTGTCAGATACTTAATATGCTGATCCAATGTCTGTGCGGTGGCTATGTAAAAGATCAGATTTCCTGTACTATACATTTAGATATTAAGCGTCAAGGTTAATATTTTGATTGTAGCGTTTTAGAAAGATTACTCATTCAATTGCAATTCACATGATGTATATGAGACACAGTAGAACGTGCGGTGATGTTCGTTGAAGCTAGCCTTGCCTGTTCAGTGACAAGTCTTTTACGGGAAGTAACAATAGGTGTAGGATGGATATAACAGAAAATAACATTGTTTGATTTTTTTTTGTGATCTGATATTTGTGGAGATGTCCAATGGAAGGAAACTGGCATTGTCATAGCACATCTGCTTGATCTGATCTGGTACATCTGTAGCACATTTCTTAAAAAAGGCAATGTAAGCTGTATTTTGTTGTTGCCTGCTTCTATAAGTGTTTTTAGAGCATTTAGTTGTTCCAATCTTTTTCTGTAACAAAGGTAGTTGAGCGTAATCAGCATCATTAATTTCGACATTCTTGTCTCTTATCAAACATGTAATTGGTGCATCAGCTGCACTCTCCATGGCAGTATATGCAGTATCTATTATTTCATTGTAAAATGTTCTTCTTGCCGCAAGGATTTTGGCATGACCTGATGGTACATCTATATGTCTATAAAACCCCTTAGCTTGGAGTGAGGCTTACTGACAGTTCTAGTGAAATACGTAACTGCTTAGTTAATACTGGGTGCTTATATACGTTGGCTGTCACATAATACTTACTTGTTTATGGACATGGAAAGGCTATTACCTTTCAGTATTACAAGCGGTGACCATCTATTAATATTACAAGTAAAAGCAATTCCTTACAGAGGGTAATACCATAAACAGGATGCAGTGGGAAGAGATTTGTTAATTAAGTGGACATGTAGGTCAGAGCAGTCTAGTGTCTTCTTTTTTTGTTGATAGCACCGTGAATGTCAAAGCGGTAAGAAGTGGTATCATTCCTGTGGAATTGGATATAGGAAGAATAAATATGTATATATGTAAGGAACAATACTTAGTAAACAAGAAATTAACATGATCATTTAAAGGGTAGTTTAGAAGCACGTACATGCGCTGCAGGTGGCAAGCATAGACCAGCAACCATTTTTGTTGATGCTAGCTGTGCAAGTTTACTACCAAGTTTTTCTTGTGACGTCATAGGTGGTGCATGGCCCGTATACTGGATGGCTATACTGGTCGATTCTGCTGATACCTTAGTCGAACCAGAAACTTTGAGTGATAAGAAGTCGCTATGATCAACGCATAATTCCCGTACCTGTTGTAGCAAAGTTTCGTTAGATTCTTTTAGAGAGTTGATATAGTTGAGGCTGATGGAGTTATCATTCTTGTAAATATCTTCAAAGGATGTAGCTGCTTCAAGCTTTCTCTGCAGAGTAGTCATCTGGTTATAATTGGCATCATCTACAGCAATGCTCTTTCCTTTTGTCAGATATAGAATGATTGTGTTAGCTGCATCTTCCATTGCATAGTACGAACTGTGTTTGACATCACCATAGAACATTTTTCTAGTCGCAGTCGGTTCTGTACAATTTGGTGGCGTATCCATTTCTATCCAAGCTCTTGTATGGTGTTTTCATTTATAGTACCACTTGAATAGATACTGAGACCCAATGATGCAGCAATTTGAACTAAAAGGACCTGTCTCGAAATATAAGCTTTTGGTAGTGTACAAACGAGGGAGATTTGATAAACATAGTGGCAAGTGTAGAATCAAGACACAGTCTGTTTTTGGCAAGCAAACATGATTGAACTTGGAGATAGGTAAGCGACATGGCAAATTCCCAGCTAGTTGTGTTGATCAGTAGCAGAATTCAGTCTGTATGGCCTGGAAATTAGCATGGAAATAAGATAGCATAAATGATATGTATTGATTATTGATCATATAATAACAAAGAAGATGCGCTTGTTACTCTAGATGTAAAATTCATGTTAATAGCAATAGGGTGTTTTTTCATACTTGCAGTTAAATTCATTGTAAAGGACTTAATATTGGACGCTTAAAGACAATGGCAAAGCATGGAACGGAACAAGAAAACATATATGTATGCTGCTAGACAGGGGCAGCCCATATCAAGGTACGTGCTGTGAATTCTATATAGGATGGAAAACAAAAGGAAATTGTTTTCTGCATCTAGCTTAACAGGAAATATTTCTAAAACTGACACCACAATAGCTGTAGGTATGATCATGTGTAAACTAACTGGTAAAATAGAGAATTGATACTGATTTGAAAGCAAGGAACAGTTACCATGATCTTGTTTGAACAATTTTCTAGGTGTAAGAAATTTCTTTTCATCAGATAGTGATGCACTGAACAAGGAAAAGATATTAGATTTACGAGATAGGTATAGTAATGGCATAGATATAGGAAGAAAGCAAGAATGAACTTTCTGCACTGTGTTTTTTTGTGCCAGAACCTGTATCAGATGCAGAAGCTCTAAATGATTTTGTCACACTTGGAGGTGTTGATGTCAGCTACACAAGTTATGAAAGAAGATATTATGGACAATGTAGGACTTAGGAAAGAAAGAGGAACTAAAGCAGTGAAGATGTATACTGATTACTTGTAGAGGAGTATAATTAATTATGCATTTGGTGTCTCTATTGGTATATAGCAGTATGATAAAGGAGCATTAATACAGTAGAAAAGCATCAAAGAATGTAAGGGCAGTCAATAAAAATGCGCAGAAGGAAAATGCAGTGTAACTTACAGCAAGCGAGGTCGATGAATCCTTTCCGTTTTTAGCGGAATCGGTGACCGGAAGATCAGTTACAGGTGCAGACTATTTAAGGGAATTCATCAATGGAATTGTCAGTTAATAAGCTAATTTCTTGATGTCAGACATATACAGAGCAGTCCATGACATGTTTAGTATGGGGAAAAAGGATGCGTAGAACGAAAATACAATGTAACTTACGGCAAGTAAGGTTATCGAATCCTTTCCGCTTTTAACAGAATCGGTAGCTGGAAGATCAGTTACGGGTGCAGACTATTTAAGAAAATTGATTAACATAATTGTCGGTTAATAAGCTAATGTCTCGATGTCGGACATATGCAGAGCAGTTCATGGCATGTTTAATACGTAGAAAAAGCAAAAAGAATGTAACTTACAAGAGGAGGAAGTGATGGATCCATTCCGGCTTGGGGAGAAGTAATTATGTGAGGCGGTGAAACGTGGTGCAAGGATGGTTCAAGATCGGCCTGGAAGTGAACAAACTAAAAATAATATTCTGAGAAGCAAGCTAACATAACCAGAATATGCAATTTAGGTATAGCTCAGCACGTTGGAAAGGCTTTTTTGGAATGGTCATTAACAAACGCATTAGATTTTCTTAGTATATTGCATGAACAGGTATTTGATTAAGTAGTCTCGAAACCACTAATAAACGAGACATGCTTTTTTAAAAGGTAATGTAGTACCAAGATCATAGAAATACCGTGTCGTGACTTAGAACTGACTGTAGAGATCCAGCAGATGAAGATGTCCCACCTTGATCTTGTGAACCAGAGGTGATAACTCTAAACTGCAAGATATTTGATTTTGAATGGACTGTAATTGTGCTATTAACTTGGAATGACAATTCTCCAAATTGAAGTCCCTTTTCATTAAGGCTGATATTCAGAGTAAGTCTCTGGGACACAAAAGCCGATATTTCAGCGAGAATAGCATCTGGTTTGCGTGTTATAGCACGGGTAAGAACATCAGCCTTTTTACCAATTATCTGCTCAGCCACCCCAGCAAAGAACACAAATTCTGCCTCTCCTGTGTTATCAGCGCCAATGACACGCACTTTATATCTACACAAACGGACAGAAAAGAATATAAAAAAAACTCTAAATAGTCATATAAAATGTCCATAATACAAGTCAAATTGAAGATAGTTTGTATACCGTGGACTGGCTTGCACACAAGGACATGTTTCATTACTGCAAATGAATTCAGTTCCTGCTGGGTAAGCTGTCCTATGGCATTTTGCACATGCTAAGAACCACCAAGTAGGCAACTTCAATTTTGTATTGTAACTGTGCAGATCATGTTTTTCATCTGGATTTGCATTGAATGCAAACCATGTACATACATACATATATATTTAGTAAGTATACAGAACGAGGTAGGAAATGGAAAAGTACATGTAAAAGTGAAGTAACAGACAAGGTACTCGTTAGGATCAGTTGATAGAAGGTAAGCAACTGTGATTTCTTCGGGTTTAGATCTTTGAATCCCTCTCTGATAATGATCATCTTCTGCAGCCATCCAGCGGACAATTGGCAGTTGCTGTGCAAGCCTATGAAATGTAACATAAATAGTATGATACATTTAACGAGCCTGGATATGAACTAATCATAGTTTTTCAGATAGCAAGTAGGCAAGTAGAAGATAAGAACCTTTCACAGTAATTGCTCTTCTCGGTAATATCAGGATTGATATAGAATTTTCCAGCTTCACCGCAGCTTATAGTATCGCGACCTACGTCATTTAGATCAGGTCATCAATACAAGCAATGAACATGCAAATATATGGACAATGAATGGAAGCGAGACTATAACATAACATGCCTCGGTAGCTTTTCATTAATGTTCCGACAAGAAGTATAATGATGACTTCTGTCTGGGCAGTTCTGTTCAAAGCTTCGCCATCAAAGTCCGTTGCATTATGTCCCCATAGAGCAACATCCATGGTTCTTCCACTGGCAGGTCAAGATAATTGAAGAGAAAGAGAGGAAGTAAGTAAAGTGTAGAAGCATAGTAAAACTGGTAGGAGAACAAAAACAAACACCGGCAAAAACAGTGGACAGAACTGAAAGAAATATCATTTGCTTATGTAAATGGAAAAGTGCAGAGCATAATCGACACGTAATTTTTTCTTTTAAGAAGAGTTAGAACCCACTCTATGTCCATGATCTACAGATTTCTCTTGGAAGAATTAGAAGATTGTCCCGGTAAACACACATGTAGCAAATCAGAGAATGCTGAAACAATGCCAATAGTATCTGCAGCAAGAACGATAAGTTTACATACACGTTCAGGAATTCATATAGACAGTAAACAAACCAGGTATATAGGCAATTAATGAGCAAAGAAAGAGAAACATATTTATAACATCTTCAATTTTTGGGGCTTGAAATTTTTTTTTAAAAGAGAGAAGGATGTGCAACTATGTAATATATGTTAAAAATATTTTCGTCGGTTTTTATTTCAAATTAATTCAAGTCTATGAATTAATTTGAGAACAAAAAGAGTGTTTTTGATTTTTAATTTGATCATTATTTGAAAATTTGCCACCAAAATATTTTTATTGAGTTCCCCATGCTTAAATTGATTTACTGAAAAAAAATTCACAATTTTTAGACCATATTTGGAGCTGCTTTGAATTTATTTGCTTTTCCACCTTTTTTTTAATCCGAAAAAAAAGCCTTGTGGGCTAGCCTGCCCCATTTGCATGCATGCATGCGTGCTGTGGCCGTTGCCTTGGCTGGCAACCGAGCCGAGCGGCCGCGCCGAGCGCGCGTTGCGCGCAATGAAGCCGCCGCCGGTTCGTTTCAAATTCTTCCGTTTTTCTTTCCAAATTAATTCCTAATTTCTTCTCTCCTTTAATCCAGCTATTATTTCCATAATCAGTGATTTCTTCCCCTTTTCTTCCCCTTCTCCTCCTATAAAAACCTCCCTATCCTAGGGTTTTCCCCTTTGATTTCTTCACCAAAATTTCTCCTCTCCTCCACCTCTTCTTCCCCAACTCCGGCGAGCAATTCCGGCCACCACGACGTTCCCCACACCAAGGAGCCACTACTAGGAGCTTCCCCACGCCGACGCGCACCTCCTACCGCAACAAATCACAAGTTTCGTCCACGACTCCGACCGTACCACGTCATCTTCCCTAACTCCGGCGAACTCCTTCTCTCCTCAATTTCTCCGCATACGGTGAGTCTCTCTCCAATCCCTCTTCGAGGTAGTCTCCCATCAACCCCTATATCAAAACCCCTCAACCAATTTTACCTCTAGATCATCTCCTTGGTGCAACCTTGAGTTGTTTCTTCCCCAAACCTCTCTGCTACAGTGCACGTATGAACAGTACCTCGTGGTACTGTAGCATGTGCAGTAGCCATCTTGCCTCCCCTTTTGCCCAATTTTTGGCTCCAACCAATCCTTGTCCGATCTTTGATCTTAGGAGTAAAATGGAACCCTTAAAATCCCACAAATCCAATGGTGCAATCGAATTTTTAATCCGACCACCGGATTTTGAATTATAATTAAATTAGTATGAATTTTGACCTAATTTCGTGATATATTTGTACTGGTTGATTATTTTGAGATGAATCTTTTTCTGTAGATCATTAGTATGCTAAGGAGTAGTTCTAGAAATTTTCATAATTTTTGGACATGTGTAGAATTTCCTAAGATTAAAATAAGCTCTCTTTCATTTATTAAAAATAGAAATCTTCTCTGTTATTTTTATCCAATTTTTTTTAGGATCAGAGAACCCTAGAACTCATTTACCATGTAAACCAAAATATTTTACCTGCAATGGTTAGGGCTATAGAAATCAAGATGTGTTCTAGACCTATTTAAAATTGATATTTAAATGATGTTTGTAGTAATAAGTCCTTTATAAATCTGTTTTAGCCTCTAAAAATTAATGTCCAGTACCTGATAAATTTGATAATGTTATGTGAATGTTGTCAAGTCATGAAAACCCATTTAGCTTAAGTAAATAATGTTTTACTATATTTTTAGGGTAGTTTTCATGTTTAGAAAAATAGTTTTAATTGGTTAAAATATATTTCCAGAACATGGTTGAACATGAAATGTCTGTGGAATTGGTATTGTGACATGATATTCCAATTGTATGATTTATTGATGATATTTAGTATTTTCTACTTAATTGTTACACTAGAAATGCTAGTAATTTCCTTAATTAATTAATGTTCAGATTAAAAATTATTATTAAATCATTTTTGGTACTGTTCCAGTACTGATAACATGTTCCAAGATGTTTTATGATTAATTAGTTCATGTTAATGGTAGATAATACCTTTTAACTTAATTTCTAGTCCTTAAAATAATAGAAATGCATGTGTAATTGTGGTTAGATGCTATAATTTATTCTTTACTGTTATTAACCATTATAAATATTTAGTATTCATCTAAATATTTATTTGTGGTTAATTGGGTCTTGTTTTGCCCTTTTATTATGATTACTAGCATGTTAAGGTGTATGTTGTGTGTATACCTATTAAAATACCCGTAAGGGATATGTACTATTTCTATGTTATATTATATGTATATGGTTATGGCCAATTCTAGAAAACCATTATTTCTTCGCGATGACGCTATCGCGCCATCGTTCCATTCCACCTCAGCTTACCTTCGTCGTGCTTCTTCTCGTGTTACTTCCGAGTTACTCTTAATTGGAGTTGGTTATTTATTTGCTTTGCTCGTTGCGTTGCGATAATAGGGAGTGAAGAGACCGACCTGGCGACCGAAGCAGCTGAAGAAGGAGAGTACTACCACGAAGGCATGCCATTTTTTCTTGATCAATCTTGATCCTATATTTTCGAAGTCTTTATATTTTGTTATTTATAAACATGCATGCTGTTTTAATCCAGTAGCTAGCGTGTCGATTGACACACTTATACCCTATCCGCTTGTCGCCCTTTTTACTTGATACACTGAGTAGAATAATAGGTTTTATTCTGAATAGAGTAGAGATATGCTTAGCCATGCTTAAATACATCTTTAGGTTGTTTTGATTTGCCTCTACGGAGGAATGAATATCGGATCGATGATCCTTGTTGAACTTGTTGAGCTCGCTGAGCTAGGGCCGGGTGCCCGATGTTTTCCCTCTCTCTCTCTCTATTCCTCCTATTCTACTCTGGGTGAAACTTACCATCTAATATGGTGCGGGCGACAGCTGGATCATGTGATGAAGGAGCATATGGTTGTCCTACCCGCAGAAGGCCGGTTGAAAGGAACCATTGGTCGTCCGTACCGCTTAAGGCCGAAGTCTTGAAGTTGGAGAAGTGTGTCAACAGTGCAATCACATGCTATATGGGCAATGGCTTGGTCAAGTAGGTTAGTTAGCCTTTGGTGTCGATGTTGTCGTACCGCAGAAGGGGTGGACGTAGCTACGAGGACCCTCGGCACAGATGGGGGGATCGGAGTGCGGGGACATACTCTCAACTCCGAGCCAGACCCGGTGGGCATGTCACACCTTAGGGGGATCTAGCTAAAAGACCTCGTCACAATCTTCCTGTTGTAATGCTGGCGACGACCAGTGGCAACAAGGCGAGATTGTGTCATGTGGGTAAAGTGTGCAAACTCTGCAGAGTAATAAACTAATCGATTAGCCGTGTCCACGGTTATGGACAGCACATGACTTATTCTTGGTGAAAAGGACCTGTCCCTCTCTCCCTTGCTATTTCCCTCTACCCCTTTGCTGATGAAACCTATGGCCGAGCTAAGGCAGGAGTTCCTTGCTCGAAGGTGTTGGTCAAGGACCACACGTTGAAAAATACCCCTGATAATAAAACTGTTTTACATCAAAATAATGCCTTTGAATCTACCTTAATATTTCAACTAAAAGTTGCTTTACGCAATTAAGCCATAAAGCCTTCCTTTGAAGCCTTGCATATAGTATGGTAGGACCATCTGCCGCCAGGTGGCTTGCTGAGTACGTGAAGTACTCATCGTGCATGTTTCTGTGGTGGTGTGCAGAGGAGTATGCTGAAGAATGAGCCGATGAAGACTTCTTCTACGATGAGCCCGAAGAATAGGTCGCGTGGCTGCCGTCAATTGCCTGTGGCATGGATGGAGTCGCTTCGCTTTTATCTTTCCACTGTTTGCCTTTGATGTAATAAATGTCATTAGACATGGAACTTTGTAAGCCATGTGGCATTTTGTACTCAAGTTAAGTTTTAAACTTTGAATGCATGCAATGTTATTCATTTCGACTGTGTATCGTCAGCGTGATCCTAGACTGACGAGGATATACACAGGGGGTCTAGTAGTTGAAACTAGACTCTCACAATATTGACCTATGAAGCACTCCTTTCTTCCAACAAGATCAGCTAAGTGTTCAAAACCTGTGAGGGAGTATGCATAATAGGGAAAGACCGGTGACACATCTTGCTTCTGTTCAATCTTTGTCCACGGTGTGACCTTTATGACAAACTTTGCATCAACACCCCTGAACATATTCTTTGCTGACTGCACAAAGAAATCTCGTAGATAATAGACATTTCCTTCTTGGAGAAGGTCTCTGTATTTAGGTGCATGAGCTGCTGCTATTTCAGCACACATCTTATTACCCTATACCCTATAGGAAATAGTAATAACAAACATGTCATGTACTGCACAAAAAGGAAGTAAAGAAGGACAATAAAATAAGAAGGAGCATACCATTTCGTCAAGAAGAACAAGATCAGTGTGTTCCAGTTTACCATTTCTGTGATAGTCCCATATGCGTGAAACACGCGCACAAACAGTAACACGCCTACGAGTTGGATCAAGATCCGACAAGAGGAGCAATCCTGACTATAAAAAAAGCGGCATTAATTTAGTAAGGGATTAGAGCACGTGGCTACGAACCACGGTGTCGGGGGTTCGAATCCCTCCTCGCCCACAGCCTTCCAAAGGGGGAAGGGCCTTTACTTTCCCCCTGAGGAGGAAACCGACAATGATGGTGTAAAGAGGAGGAAATAAAGTTCTGAATGGTTTAATACGAGCACACAGGACAACTGACCTATGTACATATAATATATATAGCTATAGAAACATGGAAATGTGCAGATATCACTACTCGATAACGTGCAAGGTGCATTATTATCCAATACTTTATAGAAATACCATTGATATATTATCGTATAGCAGTTAAAACTTCATGATAGACAACATTACGGGTAGTGTCACTGGACGGATCATCATCATCGTCGATGAGAATTTTTAGACCAGATCGTGATGTTACTCTAGAAATTACAACATAAAATTGGCCGTGCGTGAAAACAGGTCTTTCTAGATAGACACCAACACATTCTAATGTCTGCCCCTAGCTCTTGTTTATCGTCATTGCATAACACAGTCTTATAGGATATTGCCTCCTCTCAAGAATAAATGGACATTTTGACTTTTTAGATGTCAATGTTATCCGTGGAATGTAAACAGTGCTGCCAACATGCAAGCCAGTCATTATGGTAGCCTGAATAATTCGATTTGCCAACCTAGTCACAATCAATCTCGTTCCCTTACACAAGCCAATACTTTGATCAATATTCCTCAGTAGCATTATAGGGCATCCAACTTTAAGAACAATTCTATGGTGTGGGAAATTGCTGATAACAAGTGAATTTAAAAACTCAATAGGATATAATTCATCAAAATCACCTAAGGGATCATTCATTTTTGAAATAGAATCGCAACTTAAATGCTCAAATGAATCACCAGGTACCATGGATAAAACACGCAAGTTTATGGCTTCAACTGTTTCATAATTAGGACAAACAATTGCACGACTTTTCAAGTATGCTACATTAGAATAGTTACTAACAAGGTCAATGTACACATAATTGATAATTGCAAGCATCCTATCATCACCGCCATGGATAAGGAGATCTGTAGGTATCTTGATCCTATCTGTCATAGGTCCATTATTATCACCCTTTTCATATACAGCACCATCACTAACATCTAGTACCCATTTGCTGAACTCATTTAGTTCATGTTGGTGTATATTAGATAGATCTGGATTTGATAACCTCATGTTAATATGTAATTATAGGACATCAACTGATCTCCAAAGATGAGAGTTTGTTATCATTGCATTGACAATATCAGAACGTGAACCACCTTTATGACTGGTAAGATCTGCCTAAAATCACCGCCTAAAACGACAGGCATGCCACCAAATGGAACTCCTGATGCAGCAGGGTTGTGCGGACTTAAAATATCACGCAAAGTCCTATCAAGTGTCTCAAAACAGTGCCTATGTGTCATTGGTGCTTCATCCCAAATTATGAGGGAAAATTGAATAATCAGGTCAGCCAAATGAGTTCCTCTTTTAATGTCACATAAGTCTGTTTCATTAATGTCAATTGGAATTTTAAATCTTGAATGTGCAGTTCTGCCACCCGGTAAGAGAAGAGATGCAACATCAGATGATGCCACAGCCAGGACAATCTTTCGTTGTGATTGCAAGTAGGAGAGAATATCATTCTAGAGAAATATTTTCCCAGTCCCACCATGACCTGACAAGAAAAAGAACCCATGTTTTCTATGCATGACACAATCAACAATTTTATCATAAGCCCTTTTTTGATCCATATTTAGTTTAGACAATAGAGCAATTGAGGTCTGTAAAAGATCCTCTAGGTTATAAGACAGTTCATCTTGAACAATTCTATTGCAAGGCCCGGCATAATTCCGAGAGCATTGCTGTGGAAGATTGAAATTGGTAATCAAAGAACCATTACGAGAAAACAACTCGCTCAATTCATCGATCAGTAAATCCTGTAGCTGACCAGCAGGGAGCATAAAACCAGGATCATTTACCAAAAGGTGATATCTTTGTTAAATATCATCGGACATGTACAACGAACATTTATCAAAGAAGACACGTTCATCATTTACATGACAAAACAGAAGAATGGTGACAAAGAGGTGTCTAAGCTGAAATGAAGTTGCCCATAATGCAGCATACCATTCACTATCATTACCTAATAAGCCACGAGCTGCACACGCTTCTTTAAATGTCTCGTAAATAGTATGGTTATGTGTACGTAAATCTTCGAAACTGCACGCTCCTTTTACAGTCATAAGAAGCATCCTTAAATAGAAACGCTCACTAGCCGATGGATGGACATAATAAATGCGACCTATTTTGTCACCATGATCCCGTTTCTTTTTCCAAAATTTATCAGTTTTTTCCCAGGTCCAACTAACTGGGAAATTATAGTACGTTAGTTCACGGGCCTCAGGAAATTTTTGATTTGCGACAAACCATTCAGTCAGCATTGTTATCTTATAAAAATCAGCATTTGATACAATGTTGTGCAAATTTGTGCATTCTTTGTAAGTAACTGTGTTCATGTCAGGTAAATGGATGTCCAATCGCTCCACATTATGCATCTTACAATGCAAGGGAAATTCAAACAATTGCCATAGCGCCTCATGTGGAACTAAATGTCTACAATCTAAGTAATCTTGGATCTCATCAATATGTTCCATTTTGTTAACACTATCATTCTGATGAAGGGCACGTTCTCTGGCTGTCTCAAAGACAATACGCGATCTATCTTTGCCTTTATGTACATATTTAAAAAGGTACTTAAGTATTCTAGTCTTGTTGCACCATTCAACATTAATATGAGATTGAAACTTCTTAAGAAGGAACATATTGTATGGCACTACAGATCTATTATCAAGCCTAACACCATTCTTGTAAATATAATGTCTATCATCACGACGTCTATAGACTGGAAAACCCTGATCATCAATCGTAGTCTCACGCTGAAAAGGCTTAGGATACCGTTTGGAGCAAACATCCTTCTTCATGCAAGGGCATCTTTTATTCAGTTCACCACAGGGTCCATGCATCATAAATTCCTCTACAAGTGCATATCCTAATGGATCGATAAGCACATTAGGTATCTCAGCGCTAATCATAGAATCGATCATCGATAATACATCATTCTTATGCTTGTTTTTCAACCAGGCAAGTGCATGTGCATGTGGTAAACCTCTTTTCTGGAATTCAGTGCTGTGCAGTACTGCAAAGAAAAAAGGAACCCAGCTCTTTAAACTTGGGTAGAGGGTAGAAAGGAAAAGAGTTAGATGGAACAGAGATGCAATGCTACCTACCATGACAGGGCCAAAAACAACACCGCTTTTAATATCCGAAATAAGCTCATCCTGCTTCATCTTATATACTCTATTAACAATATCAGGGCGGTCTGACGGGAGCTGTCCTGGTTCGTACCAAAGAGCTTCGGTGATCTCGCGCCACTTCGGATTGCAAGTAAACGTAACGAAAACATCGGGCCCGCCATGGACACAGCAAATAGCCATTGCATCTTGATGGTGCTGTACATAGTACCTCTTACATCCTGTGAATGTCCCTGGCAGTATAGTTTTCCTGCCCACTTTGTCACCTTCCATGCAACCCTGACCTACAGCATCACTTATAGTCTGAAATTGTTCTGACCTTAACTCATCCTGCTTAAGAAGAATGAACCATATACGGTTCTCTTCTAGGCATGCATAGCAATCGACCTGAATCTGGAAAGTAAGCCTACCACAACACGTATATGGATTGTACTGTCCAGGTCTATAATGACAACAATGTGCATAATAGTCTAACATTGTAATAGTCTTACGCGCTTTAACTGGCAGCAAATGAGCATCAGTATACTGGATACCTACATGGAATCCAACCTCGCCACGTGGAAATAGCAGTGGGTACTGAAGCGCCATTAGAGAAGGATGCAAATTGGATACAAATTGCAGGCTATGGTCCCTATCATACACTATAATATCACGTTTGTAGGCATCAACTGAAAAATCACCGACAATCAACATAGCAAGGTCATTAGATGTAGGCAAAGTATACTGCACATCACTTTTCTTTTCTAGACCAAGAATCCTTATAGCTAGATGCTGCTCAGGATAATTCTCTAATCGACCTCAGGCAATTCTAAACTATTTCACAAGAGGGTTTACTTGATCTAACATAGCCATAAGCTGCTTGATAATGCGCCTATCTAAACCACCATCAAAATCATCATCTTTCGACAAAGCACATATTCTATTTTCAATTTCATTGGCAGTGTCATAGATATATAACTGAGCAAATTTAGGGTTCTCACCGTCAACAGGGATCAATGTTCCGATTTTGTGATGGACCTGACCACATATACGGAATACATAAGGTCAATTTCCATCATTAATAGACCTATCCACTTTAGCACCTAGTGACGTGAAATTGAACAGACAGTTATACTGTCGTATATGTTCCATAAATATACAGCTCGGACGGTCACCATTAAAGGTCATAAGCTGTGCAAGTGGTGCAGGAGGCGGTTCGAATGGTTCAAGGCAATTCTACCAGCACTGCAACAGCAATTAAACACAATACGTCTTTTGGACCAGCTTGAGTCTTTATGGACACGTCCAGCCCACCAGAACGCAGCACCACAATGTCTACATCTATAACAAGGCCCTCTAAGACGTGACCGGCCAAGGTACGTGGCTGAACATATCCAAAAAGAACATAATAAGTAAATACAAAACCGGGAAATAGAAGCGGAAGACAGAATAAGAAACCTTAAGAGGGCATAATAGGAACGATAGGCATGGCACCTTTCAAAGTGTCCATATATTCCTGAGGTAACGGCAAAAGCGGCTGTTGTCGGCGTTACGGGGCCCAGGGTCCCCTAAACCGCTGGCAAAGGCCCAACTTGACACCACGTCGTCAAAGACGCGGGAGTTAAGTAGAGGTGCTCGGGGGCTCTCCCCAAGCACTGTTCCACTCAGCTAAATCGAGGGGAGCCCCGAGTCGCCCCTTAAAGGCGCTTCCCGAAGGGCCCAAGACGACTTGATCCCCGCCCGGGAAGAAGCCAGTAGAAGAGCTCGGGGGCTCACCCCGAGCACCCGAGAAGGAGTGCTCGGGGGCTCACCCCGAGCATCCGAGGCAACCTGGCCCCCGTTCGGGGCGCCGAGTGCCTTGCCCGGATGATGGAGCAGCCTAGTGGGTGTGCTCAGAGGCCTCCGATCCCAGGAGCCCCGAGCACCCCTTGTGGGCCCCTCCTCTGTCCACGTGGCCCAACAGGCGCATTTAATGCATATGTCGGGCGCATTAAATGCCCGTCTCCTCAAGTCCTTGCGGACCAGAGGCGGTGTCCTGACCGGTTCCCATCCCCCCAAGTGATAAGCCCTGTCAGCTATCAGTCTTGGGGGGATGGAGAGGTCTAACACCCTTTTTGACTTGGAGGGCGCGCCTCCGCGTGCCTATACGCATGCCCTCTGCACCTGGTCCGTGGGGCCCGGGTAGCTGCGGCATAGCCCATGTCAGGAGACGTCAAGTCTTCACCTCCTGACGCGCTCTCATCATGATGATCCGGTTTCCAACCAAGGCGTGACCGGCACTGTTCCGCTATAGTGCATTTCAACCACCGGCGTGGCTTACCCACGCCCCATTCGTCAGCAACAAGCATAATTGCAAGATATTTACCTTTCGGCCACTGTGGTGACCCCCGGATATATAAGGGGAGAACCGCGGCCATGCAAAGAGGAGGGATGATTCTGAAGGAAGATCTCTTCTGGAGGAAGCCTCACACATCCAAACCCTAGAAGAAGAACTGGGGCATCCATGCTGCTAGTTCACTGTAATCTCTCCACATATTCTCATATACACTCAAAGCAGGACGTAGGGTTTTACACCTAGAAGGTGGCCTGAATCTGGGTAAATCATCGGGCAATTTCTAGTTTCCTATCCTGCTAAGCTCTAGCTCCGGCGTAGCTCCGTAGACCTGCGCCTCCCCGGCCAAATCCCAAAGGGGGTCCTTCCGGACCACTGATACCGGCGTTCATACGTCGACAGCTGCCCATCACCGCTACATGACAGACCAGAATCAACCAACTGTCTTTGCCTCTTCATCCCAATTCGAGCCCTTCTATTTTCTCTAGCGTTAGGTATAGCATAGAATGGAAAGAAACCATCGTCTAGCCGCCAATCACCAATTTAATGCAAAACAATAAAGCAACAATTTAATCCATATAGACCGAGCAAACCTCTATCTTACATATATAATAACATACATGCCATAGTTAGCACAGCACAAAACACAGAAAAGGAAAGAGAAAGATAGGGGATCCAACCGATTTTCACTCTCTTGCATATCATGGAAGATGCATCGGAAACTCTAGCGGGATGTGTACGTAACGTGGCAGGAGCTGTCGGTTTTCGCTTTGAACATGACCTGTAAGGCCCCGAACCTGAAGGGCCAGGTCCCTCTAAAGGCATGCACCGGCACCTACCCATCACTAACCAGTACAACGTGGCATGCAAAGCAAACGACAGAACATAAGGAGAGCAGGCAACAGACAAGAACTCATGCAGCAAGCAAAATAATTAGCAAGCATGTAATTAGCACATGTAAAATAGGGCAACCACATCAAATACGAATCAATAGGAACAGAAACTATACACATGTAAAACCAATTGCACACAGTAGCATATTCAGCACGATATACGATAATAAATATAACAATCAAAAGAAACAGCCCAAAACACCAACCTGGCTGGAAGCCATTCAAGGATTCAGGCACGGCAAGAGCCTATACCCAGCTAATAAAGCTTGCAAGGCACAGCCGGGATGATGCAAGTAGGAGCTCCTGCAACAAACAGAAAACCAAATATGAGTGCAGAAGGTGCAAATTTCACGATCGGAGCAACACGTATCTTGTATTTATCTAT
Source organism: Stipa capillata (assembly GCA_019208055.1). Lineage (NCBI taxonomy): Eukaryota > Viridiplantae > Streptophyta > Magnoliopsida > Poales > Poaceae > Stipa > Stipa capillata. Next base: position 625,471 of record JAGXJF010005405.1, read on the forward strand.
TTACTAATAACAACATATAAATAGGCACGCACCGTCCTACGAGGGACCACGAAACAGCAGCAGAACACTTGCAAGTAGACCATCAAACCTGGAGGTCAAAACAAAAAAACATGCACACAACAGATCAGAGAAGCAAACCAAACAAAAATGTAGGAACGCCCTAATAAGCACACTAGAACACCCATAAACATGGTCCATCCATCCAGAGAGGCGAACCAAAAAATGAAGAAATCGAAGACCTATATATATTCGGAAGAGCAAGGAAACGCAAGAACCAAGCCTAATCTGTCACTTGAAAACAGGAAAAAATCGAGCATACCGGCATTATACCGAGCAAAATAACAAGAAACAAAGAGCAGATCAAAAGCATCCGTAGGAACATAAACCGACAAATGGTATGGAAGGCAAGGAACACGCAGAAAGGAAAGCAAATCAAAATCAACGAAATGGGAAAAACCGAGCATATCATCGACATTACCGAGGAAAAGAATAACAAGAAACGAATGGCACATCAAAAGCATCCATAGCAACATAAACTGACAAACGCTATGGAAAGCAAGGAACACACAGAAAGGAAACCAAATCGAAATCAACAAAAGAGAGCCTCACCAACAGGACAAACATGGGAACGAACCCTCAACAAAACGAAAGAGGAAGGAAGACGGCAGAACGCGAATGATTAGGCTATATATATCTACTCGCGAATCAACGAACGGAGAAGCGAAGAGGCAGCAGGCGTGGACTGACGCACGCCACCGCAACTGAGGACATGGCAATGGCCGTGATGGAGCAGCCAAGACGAAGAATGCAAGAAGTGCGGCCGGAACAAATAGCAGCTAGGCACGTACACGTAAGAACACAGCACGAGGCAGCAGCCGTGAACACAGGACCGGACGGTGTCTTCCATGGCATCGGGACCTACACCGGCGAACGGACAGGGAGGCCACGTTCGGCCTGTCCGTTCGCCGCACCATCGGTAGACTCGCCACTGCACAGCGCAGGCAGGCGGACGGCGCACTGAATCCACCCACTCTAGTAGCTTGCTCACCACACCCCCTAGAACAATCCAGCAAAGAAGAACACCGAGCCCAGCAGTAGAGCGGCCGAGCGGACGACCAGGCCGGCCGAAGCCCAACTGAACGGACCGCGATCTTCCCGACCACCAAGCCCAGCGAACCACGGGCCACCGATTTTTCCCACACAGTAGCGGCCCCTAGGACATCCCGGCCGACGCAGCGGGCCCTGCCCAAGTGCCCCCACGCGCACGCCCCGCGCCGACCGATCGCGGCCGTCCGCCCGAGAACGGACGTAATCACGCACCTGATGCCCCGAGAGCGCGCGGATTCTGCCCGACTTTAATGTCCTAAATATATATAAATATATGTAGATGCATCTTATTTTTGCACTTCCTTAAGAAATATTTTGTACTTGTGTTATGTTTGTACTATTATATTTTTAATATTTTGGTATCCTGAATAAAAATGGATCAATTTTATTATAATTTGTTTCCTTAGAAGATTAACACATAGAATATACAAGTATTGGCGACAGATCAGCAAGGCAGAGACAAGGAGATTTCGCCTATTTTTAGAGGGAAATTATACTTTTCTTCTCGATAGAGAGAGAAAGAAATATTTTAGTTTTATCTTAAATTTGTTTAGCTCGGTCACTTTTTTAATTATGTAAATCAATATTTAATTATTTTTATCTTCACCTCACTTTAATATAACCTATAAACTATAAACTATAATAATTTTTTACAAAAATTAAAAAAATTTATAAATAATGTGTAAATTTAAGTGACTAAAATTTTTATACGCCGAATGTTAGCAAAAGCGTTATTTTTTAGCGGAGATTTTACATTTACCTAAGAGGAAGAGGCGTGGCATCGAACGGCCCAGAAGTTGGCGATGATGGGCTTGTATAGTGTAGCAGAGCAGTGAGCTGAGAGTCTTGAGATCCGGTGGTCGGAGTGGGAGTCGGAGCAGCCGCCTTGGCCTGGCCGTGCTTGAACAAGGAAGATGCGGAAGCGCGATCTGGGCATCCTCCTCCTCGCCGCCTTCGCCGTCTTCTTCTCGCTCCAGGTACGAAGATTTGATTGGATTTGATTTGATTTTCGATAGCAAAGCGAGGCGAAACCCTAATCGAAAGGAATTGAGAGCAGCACGAGGGCGATTTCTCGTTCCGCGAGGCGTGGTACCACCTCTCCGACGACGGCTATCCCGTCAAGTACGACGCCGACCGCCTCCCCCCTCCCCTCGTCGCCGACCTCAACGGCGACGGCAAGCCCGAGATCCTTCTCCCCACCCACGACGCCAAGATCCAGGTCCTCCAGGTCCCCCACGCCAGGTCCACCACCCTCGATGACTTCCACGAGGCCCGTCTCATGGCCGAGATCTCCCTCCTCCCCGCCAACATCCGCGTCTCCTCCGGGAGGCGCCCCGTCGCCATGGCTGTCGGCACCCTCGACCGCTCCTACAGGCACGCCGACGTCAGGAAGCAGGTCCTGGTCGTTGTCACCTCTGCCTGGGTAGTCATGTGCTTCGACCACAACCTCAACAAGCTCTGGGAAGCTAATCTCCAGGATGATTTTCCTCACGCTGCCCACCATCGCGAGGTTGCAATCTCCGTAACCAACTACACTCTCAAGCATGGAGATGCTGGACTGGTCATCGTAGGAGGAAGGATGGAGATGCAACATCATGTATGACCTCACCTCCCATCATCGTCTTCTCTCTCGATTTAAAATTTTCTACAGCAAGTAACCTGTTTATCAGTCGGCAGATCTTTTTGATGACTTTATGACCTCAGAACACAACAGGGAAGAGCACCGTAGAAGTGCCAACGAGAAACAGGTTATTTTCTTGTATTTCTCAGCTTATCTGTTAGTCTTTTGTACTGTCCTATGGGCAAATACACGATGGGCAATATCTTCTTGGATTGCCCCTTCACTGCATGAAGACCTAAGCTATTTCGGCCTTGCACTTTTATGTCCTGCAGGCTTCTGAGGCTGGCAACGTAGACGTGCGCCACTTTGCCCTTTATGCTTTTTCTGGCCGTACCGGCACATTAAGATGGAGCCGGAAGAATGAGGTGTGCCCCGTATTTAAGTGTATTCATTTTTATGGATCATAAATTTAACATCACTGTTCACCAAATGGTGTCGACACTTATGAGTGTTCTCTGTTGCGTTGTGTTTTCTCTTGGCATGGCAGAACATCCAGTCACAGCCATCAGATGCTTCAGTGATGATACCACAACACAATTACAAGCTTGATGCTCACGCCCTTAATAGTCGTCATCCTGGTCAGGTGAGAATTATGTTCACCATTCCTGATAATGAAATTATCCTCAAAGAAGTCATGTTTACATTTTAGTAAGTTAAGTCTCGTATCGCTGTTGCTAGTTGTTCTTCATCGTCTTTCAGGGCAGGTGGCAATGTCTTGAACATTGCCAGTATTCCCTCTGATATCCGCCAGAGTGATTTGTTTATACTCTACACGAATATATTATCGACATCCTTTTTCTAGTTTAGCAGCTATAACCAGTGTGCTCTCTGCTTGCTGTCGATATTTTGCTGAACCAAAAATATGTTTGGACTTGGGAGGTGGCCTAACCTAGGAATCTTCATACAAAATTCTAGAAACTTGATAGAAAGAAAAAAGTTTATCAAATTTTGCTACCACTTTACGATTTGATTTTGATATGGATGCAAAATGTGCAGTTAATCTTGACCCATATAGATGCTATGTAGGTGGTTCATGTAGTACTACTTTTCTAATTGAAACCTAATGTATCATATATGAATTGTCAGTTTGAATGCCGGGAATTCAGAGAATCAGTTCTTGGTGTCATGCCTCATCATTGGGTAAGACTAGATTCCTGTCCTCTCATATTTCCATTTTAGTATTTTTAGGGATGTTTAACTTGGATATGAATTTCTTTCTTTTTTCAGGATAGGAGAGAGGATACTTCCCTACAACTTGCACATTTTAGGAGGCATAAAAGGAAACAACTAAAGAAAACACCAGGAAAAACTGCTGTGAATAACGTGCACAAGCCCAGTGAACACAATCCACCCGGAAAGGATGATACCAACAGAATAGCCAAAGCGATTGGGAAAGCTGCAGATTTGGCTGGCTCAGCTAAAGGCAAGAAGGTATAAGATAGACATATTGTCTGTTACATTTCAGACTGCACCTTCTCTTTGTAGCAAGTTAACAAGTGCGGTTGTCTTGAAGTTCCCATAGTATTGATGTGTTTTGAGTGACTAAGATATTAATAGTAAGTTGTAAATCGGCAACTATATTCTAGATAGATCTAGTTTATAAACCAAACATACTTGCCTATAGAGTTTATTATTCATGTCTATTTTATGATTAAATTGGTGACGGAAGCTATCCTTTGTCAGTGATATATGATACTAAGTAGTGATATCTAGTCTTTATGTTTGGCATCTGCCGTCCCTGGCTCAATGGTGCAGGACTGTAAGGTAACTGATGGTCTGATGCTAGATTAGTGTGCTTTTTGGGATCAATCCTGGTTAATGTACTTCATGAGTTCCCCATAGTATAATAACTGTTGTATCTAGGATGTATCTAATGCTGTAACCATATAATAATTCCAGCTCGTCAATTTTTGAATGGTCTGATATATTCCATCTGCATAATGCAATCTGTTCTGCAATTTTGTGGTAGTCAGCGCATATTCAGGTGCTTCTTACGTATATTATGTGTTGTTTTTGTTGCGCCGCATTGCACTGTTGTCAAAGAAAATTACAGTGCTCTAGTGTCAAAGTTCTTACATATGCGTCGCTTTGTACTGAAATGTGACATCTTGCTTCTGTTGCAGTCTCAGGGGACACTTTATGTTCCTACAATCACTAATTATACTCAAGTTTGGTGGGTTCCTAATGTTGTTGTTGCACATGAAAAGGAAGGGATAGAGGCTGTTCATCTAGCTTCTGGACGTACGATCTGCAAGGTACAAGATATATCCAGTGATTTTTGCTGCTTGCACTCTGCTGTTGCTTGCTCATTAGTTCATTGTAGATTTTTTTCTAAGAAAAATCAATCCTGCTTTCTCAAATGGGTGTAGGATTCAACTTTTACGGTGTTACTTCATTTTTAACAATGAGGTACATTTGCTGGTTGCCTTGTTGTTTTCACAAAGAAACAATTCGCGGTGGATGGTACACTGGCTGACATCAAGATGTTAATGGATATTAAGCTAACATTGTTAAATGCTAGTTGAATTATTTATAAGATTAATCTATGATTGCAATGGATCTCTGAATATGTTATGAGTTTCTTGAGCAGCTTGTTCCTTCTAAGTGAATCATTATTTATGTGTATTGGTAAACTTTATGTTTTTGTAACACAATTATACAGATCATCTCTTTTGACTTGTTTTTGTGCAATTGTTTCTATGTCCAGCTTCATTTAACAGAAGGAGGCCTTCACGCAGATATTAATGGAGATGGAGTTCTAGATCATGTTCAGGTGTGTTGAAAGTATCAAGATTAGAGCCGCATTTTACCATTTTCATTTGCAGCACCTTTTTCTATTCTGCAGAATACAAATCTTCAGGCCACCACCACTCGTATTTTATGTCTTAAGTTTGAGCAGTAGGTTGCTTGCTTGTTATAAGGTGTTATTGGTACTGTATCTCTTAGGGATTTACAATCATTAGACAAATTACTGCAAATGATCTAAAGGATTTTCTGTTAGTTCCTTGTAGAGGGAGAAATTGAACTTTTCTGCTCAAACATGAACTTAGATAATACTGCAACATTGCTTGTTCTCTCTGTATTCTTATTACTTAATTTGTTTGCTACCGTTTTGTACTATAAGCCCTATTCTTTTCATGAAACTATATCTTGTCTTTCTCATACATGATTTGCCAAAATTGTATGCAATGCTTGCACCAATATAATGTTAACATGATAAATGATCCCCTTCCTACTTCACCTTAAATAATCCGTATTCATGTTTGGCATGGAACTTGATGTCTACTAATTTAATTTGGCAATGAGGGAATTAACCCATGCCATAAGTACAAACAAACCAATTTAGAGCCAGTATCATATCTTTCACCTTAACAGTTCTTTTATAAGTTAATCCTTGTCTGCTTGGATGGGAAATTTCTTTACAACTAAATTAATCGGTGATTCTGTCATACATGACTACATTTCTATCTCCCCACTGGTGCTGTACCTGTTAATCATCGTTATCTCCTTGTGTAAAACTGTCAGTTCATTCTTCTGTAGGTTGTTGGTGCAAATGGTATTGAGCAAACTGTTGTAAGTGGGTCCATAGAAGTGCTGAAACCCTGTTGGGCAGTTGCTACATCTGGTGTACCAGTGCGGGAGCAACTTTTTAATGTTTCTATCTGCCATTACAACCATTTCAATCTGTTCCATCATGGTGACTTTTCAAGAAGTTTCGGGAAGACATTTGATGCAACTGGCTTAGAGGTTGCGACCCCTATTCTGCTCCAGAGAGACGATGGCCATAAACACAGGAGAGGAAGTCATGGCGATATCATCTTTCTGACAAGCCGGGGAGAGGTCAGCATATCCTTCACCACTCCTTTTTGGAAGTGCTATCACTAAGGTTGTTAGGCATGGTTGCTCCACATGCAGGGAACAATTCATAAGCGATTTAATCTGAAGAAATATCTAACAAATTATACTGAAGTGTGGGTTTTGAGACTGATGCAAACTTCAGCCTTAGGCCTTAGCTACCTCCAAGCACTCTTGGCCATACATTTTTTCAGTGATTTAGACATATTAAGTCCTTGACACTAGCTTTTCTCTGATGACATTAGCTGCGGTTTATCTCCAAATCCCTGACTTGTTTATTATCATTGTAGGTGACCTCGTACTCTCCAGGTCTACTTGGTCACGATGCAATATGGAGATGGCAATTATCGACAGGTGCAACATGGTCCAACCTTCCATCTCCATCAGGGATGATGGAGAACATTGTAGTTCCTACTTTGAAGGCTTTCTCTCTGCGCGCCTATGACCCCAAGGAGGTGATTATTGCTGGGGGCGATCAGGAGGCTGTGGTGATTTCTCCCTCTGGTAGCTTATTGGCATCCATTGAACTCCCCGCACCTCCAACTCATGCATTGGTTCTTGAGGATTTCTCTGGTGATGGTCTAACTGATATTATTCTGGTAACCTCCGGGGGAGTCTATGGATTTGTGCAGACAAGGCAGCCTGGGGCTCTTTTCTTCAGCACGCTTGTTGGCTGCTTGATAGTTGTTATCGGAGTGATATTTGTCTCTCTACACCTGAACTCCTCGAACAATGGTAAACCAAGGTCTACAACTGACTACAGGTGACATGCTATAATCGGTATTCTCTTGAGAGGATCTTCCCAGCATCCCCAGCCTTGGATGCAACATTGAGGAGCTGTTACAGTATTTGATGTTAGCTTGTGGTGTTTAACTTATGTGAATTTGCACAACGTGTATTTTTGGTGGTGAATTCATTTTGTTGTATGACGTAGGATGTATTTCCGGTACAGCTTCTATATGATTATAGCTCCGTTACTAATAGGCACTTCGCAATCATAAGTGGCATGCATCTTGCGTCTTCAGTGGTAGGTGTGATTCTCAACATGATCAGTTGTGCTTTTTGAATGGAGTGATATGCAATTAGATCTACATTTGCAATATCTTTCTCGTTGGTCTCAACAATCCCAGTTAGTAGGATTGAATTTGTGTGATGATGCGAGCCAGCCTTAATATTGCTAGTCTTCTCCGTCACCTGCTGCTCGTCACTTTTTCCTTGCTTCCATCTCCTTTCCTTTCTTCTCTAGATTAGGGCTGCTTTTGTGTCAGGCAGCAAGCAGCCCTAGCTTGAACTGCAGGCATCGGTTGGCGATCAACTGAATTTGTTCCTCAAATATCAGCTACAACCTACATCAATATAGCAGCCAAATCCTCAAAGTCCAACCAAGAAATAATAGCTAGTACAGTAGAACAGAATATTAGATCAACCAAAACCTACCACAGAGAGCAGAATAATAACATGAAGGGTTAACCTAAAGACTGATGTCATTAAAATCGAAAACAGTTTATTTTTTTCCAACAAAAACAAGTGCCTTGGCAGTTCAATATTCGAAATAAAATGAACAAAATGTTTTTAGCTGAGCTCTAGTATCACCAAAAGTCAGAATAATTAATATGTTCCCAGGTACGACTAAAATCAAGCAATAGAAACTAGTAACGAGTTATGTCAAGGAGATCAAGATAAAAACCGACTGAAATTCATAAAAATCCATTCTTTATTGTGACAGCTTTGTAAGAATGTCATGCCAAAAAATCCAGAGGGTCAAAATCCCAGGACTTATAAAGAGGGCCAAATTGGGCAATGTAACAAGTCAAAATCTCATAATCTATGACCATAGCATGACTGAACAAAAGGACTCAATTCAGGATCAACTGCAAGCAGAGAAGGATGAAATCCCTGCAATACAGCATTGAATTTGCTCATCAGTCATCAGGGAGAAGAATGAACATGGTCAGCTATTATCAGCCTCTATTTTGGTATCTGAGTTCAGCAGTTTATTCTATAACATACATAGTACAAAGAATGGGGCGAACTATTAGCACCTTCAAGTTATCGAGGAACATTCTAGTTTACAATTCCCAGAAAGAAACCTTATAACTACTGATTCAACTGCAAACTGTGGCCACGTTGGCCTATATGGCAGCTTGATCGCCGTCTTCAGAAGAGAAATATAGGTAAACCTGAAAATCCTTGCGACAACGGCAACTTTTGGTGAGTTGATGAAGGGCTATTGACGCCACTGCATTGTAACACATTACCTAGGCTAGTAAACCTGGGAATCCTTGCGACAGCATGGAAAGTAGGCTTGTCTGCACAATGTAAGCCTGTGGTTAACTTGAAGAGGGACTTTACATGATTAGGACATCGTGTTTGCAGAGAAACATCTGTCCAGTAAGTAGGCGACAGAGTAGCTATTGTTGATGTCTTTGAGTAGCAAAGAGGTTGAGGCGCCTGCCTTGGGTCTTGCTCCTCCTGGTGGTTGTGGAAGGAGTGAGATGGAAGCGTAGCATCCCTGTATCTGGGCTCCTCGGTGACGAGTAGTGGACACTGCGGCTGCGGCCGAGCCAGTAGAATCTCTTCACTAGAGAGTGGCGGCGGGCAGTGTGTACATGGGCGTGAACAAAGTCCGCAGGCGACATCTCAGAGTCCATACCAGCAGAAGAGGACACGGAGTGGCTGCAGTTCATCTGGGCTGCTGCGACGGCAACGTGATCTTGTGGGTGGGACCTTGTTGTATCGTCCCTCCAGGACTGTGATGACAAGGATCTGCTGAGGAAGCCCCTGATGGGGTTGGCAGCCCGATCCCAGAGTCGATTCCACCTGAGCGAGCCCTTGCCGGCCTTGGTGGGAAGAACGAGAGCAGCAGCAGAGGCAGTGGTGGTGGTGGTGGTGCTGGGTGCAGCTGCTGAGGCGGAGTCGTTGGCATCCCAGGACTGGCGGGAGGGCAGCCACGAGTCATTACCGGACTCGCAGCAGACAATCCACTCGCAGGACTGGCGGAGGGAGCGCTTGCGCTGCAGCTGCAGCTGATGCTGCTGGGGGTTTCCCTCCGTGGGGTCTTGGTGCTCCTTGGGATGAGATGGAGATGGGGGTTGTTGGTCGTGGAGCTGGAAGAGGTGGAGGAGCGTAGTCCGCCCAACTGAAGGCACCTCCAGCGTGGTGGTGATCTCGATCTCGATCTCACTCTCTGCAGGGGCAGGGGCAGGGGCAGCTGGGAGGGATGCGGCGGAGAGCCTCTCGAGGAGGCAGATGGAGCAGAATCCTGTGAAGGGCGGCTGCGACGGGTGCTTGGGGCACCGCGACAGGTCACCGGCGGCGGTGGGATTCATCCTCCGCCAACCTCAGAGGAGGCGGCCGGAATCAATGGCAAGGAAAGGTGGAGGGGATCGATTTTGATTTGGTTTGACCGGGGAAGGCTAGGGCTTTGACCCGCCCTTCCGAGCTCAGGTCAGTTGGGGGATTGGAGGAGAGAGAGCCGTTGCCTTGCTTGTTTTGTTTCGACCTCACTGCCACGTGGGCCCTTCCCTCCCTCTATCAAGTATCAACAACGGCTCTCTCGTCTCTTCCCTCCCCTCCTCTTCCAACTATGCTACAGTATAAATACACTACTCCATTTATTTTCGGGCATTTTCAAGACTCGAGAGAATTACTTGTGTGAATACTAGTACTATTTCATGTTTACCAACCTTGAGCATTCCTTTTATATCGAAGACTATGAAAAATCAAAAACCCTACTTATATTTGTGATTGGAAGGAATAATAATTTCCCCACAGCATTCTAAGAGTAATTGATTGATTTTGCACCATATTGCCATTGAGATAATGCTTGTTGACATACTTACATAAGCATAACCACATAACCTAGAATAACAAAATACTTTCTGCCTTCCCGAGAGTAGAGTATCCCATCTTTCTCTATGTGATAACATACCTATTCAGACCAAGTTTGGCAACCAGTCAATGTAAAGATATAATCATATGATATAGATATATACTATATAATAAGATATCTTCAAATTACCTAGTTGAGCTCACTAGCGGAGCTACTCACGGGCAAAAGCGTGCCGTGGCCCGCCCAGCCCACCACCAAAAAAATTTTATATACATGCCCAGCCCACTTAGCCCACCACCAAAAAATTTATATACATGCCCAGCCCGCCTAGCCCACCACCAAGTATTTTTTTTGTGCTCTCCATTAGCTTGGCCCGCCCAGTTTTTCTTTTGTAGCTCCGCCACTGGTTGAGCTACAATAATAAGCTCTGAGAACAGGTTTTTTAAATGAAATTTTACAAGAAAAATCAAGAGAATAAGAAAAAAAAAGGGGAAAAAAATAAATTTAGAAAAATCAAGAATATTCCATAAAATTCAAAAAATATGATAATATTAAAAATGTAGAAAAAGGGAATCCTTTTAAATTTTGTCAAAATTCATGCTTTTTCTAGAATATTTTTGAATGTTATGCATTTGTAGAATTCTTAGAATCTTCGGTAACTTTTCAGGAATATATTTTTTAAATTCAATTTTTCTTTTTTAATAGGTTTTTAATTTTTTTTAATTTTATGTGCTGACTGGGCTGTCACGTGTGTGAAATTGCCACCATATCATCGCCAAAATCACTTTTAGTGGGACAAGGAATCAAATATATACAGTTTTGATACTTGAGACATCAAGAATATTTAGTATAGAGTTGAGAGACCAAACTTAGACTTTGGCACTAGTCGAGAGATAAAATTAGACTTTTCCGTTTGAAAAAAGCACGTATTAATTAGAACCACAAAAAAGTTATAAACTAGTACAAATGAATTAAGCGATTAGCACCACAATATTTAGCAGCAGAATATTAGTTGCCATGAAAAAAGATGGCAACTATATCCATTTGATGCAATTTAATCAGGATTACAGATTAGGATGTAAAAGGAAGAGGAAAGTTAATGAGGAGGCCGGATGGGATACATCAGAGGCGCACGCATCGTAAAGCACGGCGTCCGTTTGAAACGAATGCAACGAGCTAGCTAGCTGTTTCCCGCGTGGGCTTCTTCTAAGCCGCGCATGCAACAGTCAGAACGTACCCAACCACTGGAGCCGCGTCCACGCGCGAACAGCCGGCACTAGTACAAATACCACCGCCGGCCGGCCGGAATCCATCCATTATCTCCATTGCAATAACGTTCGATCGATGGCTCTCACCGTCCGCGACGTGCTCTACCTTTACACTTTTACAGCGTCGCCCGAGCGCTTCGTCGCCATCTGCGGCAACCCGGAGCAGGCGTGCAACGCCGTGGCCCTGCTGGTGTGGCTGGACCAGGGGACCGTGTCGGCCATCCACCACCTCCCGGGGCTGAGTCCCACCGCCGTCAACATGGTGGCGGCGGAGGCCAACAACATCCTGCGGTGCCTTCGCGAGCAGGAGCCGTGCTGCCGGCCATCCCGCTCATCGCCGCGCTCTGCCAGGACGGCGACGTGGACTACCCCCGCTTCTTCGCCTTCCCCCAGGACCTCGTCGTGCGAGGGTAGCCGAGATCCTGGACGGCGTCGGCAAGCTCATCTTCGACGACCGCCTGCGCATGCTGCTGCGCCGCTACGAGACCGGGCTCGTCGGCAACCCGCCGGAGCTGATGGCGCCCTACAGCTGCCGCCCCGTGGCCTTGCCGGAGGACTGCCGCTCCATGTTCATCACCTTCTCCAAGGGGATGCCCATCGACCGGGAGGAGATATTCGAATACTTCAGGCAGTAAGTCACGCTCGATCGATCCAGCACCGCATCTATTATATCACTGCATGCATGTTGATTGATTCAATTCGGCCGCGCTGTTGGTTTGACAGGAAGTGGGGCGACTGCGTGGTGCGCGTGCTCATGGAGAAGACGGCGGGTGGCACGCCGCCGATGTACGGACGGGTCATCTTCAGGAGCGAGGCGTTGGTCAGGCTCGTGCTCAACGGCGAGCGCCTCGTCAAGATCACCATCGGCCAACGCCAGATCTGGCTCCGCAAGTACGTCCCCAGGCCCGCAAACATCTGCTGATCCATCCAGCAGATCGATACCGCCCAGCATGCACTCACTGATCTTTTGTAATGGTTACATATATAATTGACGACCATGCATGTTTAGTGATCTGTTGCTGTATGTATGTCACTATACGCACCCAAATCGATATGATGCATGGTTGCACACTCGTGGACCATCCTCTAGCTCCGAATATTTGAATCAATTTTCAGTTTACCTAGCTACCTAGGAGTATATGGTGCATGCATGTAATACGAGTATTAGCTAGTGCCATTAACGTGTCGTTACACATATGCCGCCCTGGTATATATGCATGGTCAATACGTGACGGCGTATACACACATGCATGAGGAGGAGGACGTGGCAGCCCAAACGGTGACAGCGCTGGTGCCCTTTAATCTTTCTTATCAATTCTCTTCCTCTCCCAAAACATAGGTGATAGTTGTACATTTCAATTCGCGCACGAACCTTGTCAAGCGAGGAGAGACTGGAGGATAGCAGCGGATCGGGCAGGAGCGTTGATGAAGAAGTGCGCCGTTAGGGGCAACGGGGCAAGATCTGGGTCTGGCCATGGGCTTGGGGCCTTGAGAAAACTGACCAATCTGCCTTTCTACTACTAGTTATCTAGAGATGCTTTGAGATTTGTGCAAAGAAGTTTTAGACAAGCATAGAATCACTTCTTATTTTGAAATTATTTGGGATTGAAACTGCTATCGTTTTTCTCTGTTTGTGCTTGAGGAACCCTTATACTCCGTCTTCCTTTTTCTCCCGATGACTCCTAGTTTAATTCAAGCATGTCTATAGCTGGTTACAGTATACTATGTACCCCAATATATAATATAGGAGGGAGGAAATTAATACTGATAAATTAAGATCTATCAACATAAAATCGTATCATACATGCATTCAACAAAAGGAAGAGTTGCAACAAATTAAACAAGAATTCAAATTTGATTATACACCACCTGTCGATCGGTTTGACTTAATTGCTGGGCAAAATTTCTATTACGTACTATGGAGGACTACTCAGTCAGGTGTAATTCTGGATAATCCTGGAGAGGGATGAGTATGTCCCGACGCAGGCGCAGGACACCCCTACGACGATGATGAATGAGCAAGCCGCAACCTGTAAAATAGTTTTGGTTATGCCCTGTCTCCAGGCATATAATCACCCATCGTGTTTGCTTTACACTTATTCTTATTTTACTTGACATATCGATCATCACAGTACAACTCCATAACCTTTCTGTTCTGCTTACATAGTCATAAACGAGTGCGTGCACGTACCTGACACCAGGTCACTTTTGTCTTAAGGATTGCCAAAAAGCAGGCACAAGGTAGAATGTAGGTCTGCAACGAGAACATATTTTAGCTCTTACCAATTATTATGACCAAGAGCTCCTTAACATCTGAGGTAAACAGGGAAAACTTACCACAAGCATGGCGAGTAAAGAACCAACCAGAGCCATCACAAGTCCTGTCAAATCTCAAAAAACAGAGGTTAATGGATGGTGGCCAGCATGATTGAATCTTGTGCTAATGTTCAATATTCTGACAACAAAACGAACATACCAAAGAAGGGAACAGATAGAGCAATGAGGAGGGTTGAGATCACCAGGGCTGATCTAAGCATGATTATGTTCGAGTACTTCTGCTGGTTTCGCGGCAGCAACTCTTCCAAACTCATAGCCAGTGGGGTTATAGTTAACGCATATGTTATTATTTGTTAAGGACACTGTACAAGAACCACACCGAGCATAGTTTGGGAATGTTATAAAGCCTGTTCTAAAAAATAAATAACCAGTCGACAAGATGTTCAGTTGAGACTAAACCAATTACTGTGTGGATAGCTACGGGAACACAATTCCTCTATGTTTCACTTTGAGATTAATCCTCTTTACAGAAAATAACTGATAAGCCAAGGATATTTGGTTATTGGATTTGCCACCTGTAAAAAAGGTCAAGAGCTAAGTAATATTAACAGGATTGAGAATGAAGGCAACAAAAGTAATTATAGAAGAGAACTACTCCAGTCAGATGAAAGATTCAAATAATACCAGTTTCGGCTAGTCTTTATCATGGTATACTCTTAAGGATTTCTATTCTTACACCTTTTTTAGAGACCATGCAGGGGAACTGCACGGCAATGCATTAAGAAGGTATATTGTTAAGCATACGTTTACTCGGAAAGGGACAGAAGCACACTCATACTTGAAATCGCATGTTTATCCTATACAATAGCATAATAAATAAAATAGGGATTTAAAATATTTTAGAGAACAACAATTACCGTAGCCCAAACTGCAATCTTTGAAACCACCAAATTCTCTGGTAAGTTGAGTGTGAACTGAGACTCTGTGGATTCACCAAACATTTTGTATCCGATCACAGCAGCAGCGGCAAACAAAATGGTAGACAACCCAATGCTGACAAGAAAAATAAACCAAATCTGAGTGCTGAGTTTCCCAAAAAAAGGTGGAATATGGACTACATATGGGTCGTCCCAAGTTAGCTAATTACCAAGTGAAAAGAATCGAAGGGAACTGGTTGCGATTCTTCAGAGACGAATAGATGTTTGGGAACACCCCATGCCCCGAGTAGCAATAACCATACAATCCAATTGCAATGGGAATTCCTGGGAGGTTTAGCGAAGTCCCTTTGTTCTCAAAGCCGACATGGTCAACAACCCCAACCCAGAATAGGCAGATGACTACAAGGATTGATGCGATGACACCTCCAACTACAAACACAACAACATTATGAGAATGATGTGCGATACATAAACATGGCACGGGGTACAGCTGAACTTCATGCAAACCATACACACAAACTGCGTGTTTATCAATAATATGTTAATTGTTTAAATAAACCAAGGCCCAGCAAGACGAAAATAGAAGCAGTGCAGACCTGAAATATAGCTCAGACAGGTAAGGTCACGGAGCCAAGTGGTCGGCATGACGATGATGGTGGTCAAGATTGCAAAGAATACATGAGAGTTCAGTGTCAAGCTCCCAATGGTTAGGTGTGCATTGGGGAATAACTTTGATAAATTGTCACTCTCCAATATCAAATACTCGATGCAGCAGGCCTGCAACAATAGATTAAGGATCAATTAGTGTGTTGCAAATGCTTTTAAATGATGTTACTCTTCTGAAAGCAATAAATGTTATGTTTTGGTTGCAGCCCATCATACCCTAAACTGAGCCAACTTATTCCAAAGTGCATGGTTAAGCCAGGGTCTCAAATTATGATCCCAGTGTCTAAGTAATTGGTAGGTATTATTTTGTGTTATGGACCTTAGTCCACAACGAGTAGCTTGGGTAGGATAATGATCCGAAGACCAGGGATAGGGCATCACCCTCAACAGCCGTAAGCAGGCCTCGTCCCTGACGTGGAAGAGAGGCTCTGAGGCTTTGGAGAACTTTTTATTATTTCATTAATTGATTAAAAGAGTTACATAATAGCCCTTTATATAGCCAACTGACTTGGATCCATAATCCGGATCACAACTCGATTCCTAACCGAACCATAACTCTCACCTTCCTAACTGTATTAGATCCTTCCTAATTTAAATTGTGTCCACATAGACACAAAGACCTAACATATCCAACAAGGATACTTACATCTGATTTATTTTTATTTTTCCTGTCTCAACTATCCTATGTCTTTCTTAATGCCCACATATGAGGCTGCTAGCACAAACACACATTGAGCCCACGATATTGCCGCCGCTGGCTTGCCGCACAGCTGATGCACACAGAGCTCAAAGCCCATAACACTACACCCCTCGCGGACATGCAGCTCGTCCTCGAGCTGCGGTGAGGTCCATGGTTGCTGCCCAAAGAGGCGCCATGTTGATGATAGGTTGCAGTAACACCATGCTGCGCTGGACCAGAATTGCCCTGCTGCCTCCTTGCATTGACGTGGCCCAACTTCACTCTTTTGCTTGACCAATATCTCTCCTTTGTGATAGTACTGCTGTTATTTGGATTGCAAATGATCTAGTTAAGTATGAGCTAACCAGGCATATTGGTGTGGATGCATCATTCACACACTCTCACTGCCAACAGTCAACTATTGTCTCCAATATGTTCCATCAGAACTTCAAGTGACAGATTTTTTTCACCAAGGCTCAAACTAAAGAACAACATAGGCTTGATATTCTCAAACTCAATGTTTCAGATCCATCTTGAATTTGAAAGGGGATGTTAAGAATATTAGTATTGTATATACATTGCGCTTCTATAGCTTAGGCTCTTAGTATAGCAAAGCCCATGAGACTCATGTAATCTAGGGTATATCCCTCTCACTGCAATAGAGAAAATTGATTTGGCCATTTCTCCCAACATTAAAATAGTATAATGGTCCGAAGACCAGGGATAGGGCACTCTCCCTCAATAACCAACATCAGGACTCGTCCCTGACTTGGAAGAGAGGCTATGAGGCTTTTTGGTAACTTCTGATTATTTCATTGATTGATTAAAAGAGTTACATAATAGCCATTTATATAGGTGACTGACTTGGATCCATAATCCGGATCACAAGTCGACTCCTAACCGAACCACAACTCTTACCTTCCTAGCTGTATTGGACTCTTTCTAATTTAAATTGTGTCCGCATAGAAGACCTAACATATGCAACAAGGATACTTACACCTGATTTATTCTTTTTATTAAGACTGTTTTCTATCTCTCAACTATCCTAGTCTTTCTTAATGTCTACGTATGAGACTGCTAGCATAAACACGTGCTCACACAGGGCTCAAAGCCCGTAACATTTTGGTTCTGGTTTAAGATTAGCGATTTCAACTTAATATCAAACATTAACAAAGCATATGCTTTTCAAAAGTATTATCGAAGTACATGAACTAGCGTGTATGTGAGATTTTATGCGTTCGAGATGAACTTATTGTATGGTTGCCTTGTACATATCAGAGTCCATGTCTGTGCCTATGTGTTTTATCCAGGATATGCAAGTGGTTGGTGCGAATTGTTTCAACACATTCCCTCGCCCTAGCAAGTAGAAATTATGATTGCAATGGCTGGTTGTCAATGAGTACTTACATAGAGTTCCACGTACAGGATTATCTGCAGATAGTGAAGCCACACACAAGGAAAAAAACAAGTTAGCACAACAGTATTCCTTCATTGCACATCACACTGAAATGTGCCCAAACTGAAGCACAGGTTAATATGTAATCATCTTCTATAGGAGATTTTACCGAGATGGCTATACGACCGGTGGTGCCAAAGGCTGCATGACCAATATCCGGGTATGTCTGAAGGCCCTCCTTGCTGTCCAGGCAACGGCGCAGGAGGACACCAGTGTACCATGCAAGCAGAGCAAATAAACCTAGTATCACCAGACCGAGCCACCCCCCTTGCTTAATGGCATAAGGCGTTGATAGGATTCCAACACCACATAGAACATTTATTCCTGCATATTAAGAACTAATGGGTCACTGAAATAAGTAACAAGGGCATTTTATCATCATGGGTTTTAAGACTTATTCATGCCGAAAGACTTATCTAAGGTTCAATAAACATTATTACAGGATTTCAAATAGAATTTCAAAAAAGAGAGTAGAGCTTCAAACTATAAGTTCTATTATTTATTTGCTTGTGACATATTATAAATCCAACTGAAATAATTACACACAGTAAAGTTTCACAGTGAACTCCTCTGATTAAGAAAAAAGTAGAAATTACGGTGACAGATTGGTACTTCACTATTTTTACATAAATTGTTGAAAGAAAGTATCTCTGCATAATTTGATAAACAAATGGTTTGTCTTCAAGCAAAAGTACAGCCTGCAGATCTATTCTCCATGTGACCACTGTCACATGGTTGAGCTGACTCATCAACCATGTGATGTCCCTATCAATATGGAGAACAGGAAGAAAAGTTGAATTGTTGGACCTGTGATGCGGCGCATCAACAAAGAGAATAGACCGTACTCAAGAATACATAATTGACCATTTGGTGTACTTGATGCTTTGCAGTTAAACACTTGGCTAAGTAGAGCTGATCCAAACATTTGCTGAACTAATTGGTTTCAGTCATGCTTCAGTACTATATCAAATAAAATGGCGCAACATGTAAAACCGTGTGATCTCAATCCAGATCCTTCAAAATTTATGCTCTTCGTACTTCGACTAGTGTAAACCACGTATTAGTTGCTGTCAGCACAATACATCGCGTAAAAATGTCTAAATGGAGCATCAATACATTGAAATTGGACATTATTGGTCTGTTGGGAACATGTCTAGGTTCAGGAATCTGATATTCAGCAATGGTATATCACAGGAATATTCTGCAATGCCAATAATTGAGGGCCCCGATTTCTCATGCTCTACTCATAAACAAGTAAACGACTTCAGGAAAGCTGTACACTCATGTAATTTATAGTTGGATCTATTGACTGATTTACTTGTATCAATCATTGAAATCTAACATCGATGTAGCATTTCTTTTTCAACTTCAGAAAGGAAAACATATATCCGTAGAATTCATAGACCTGTTCTAGGTGCATACCATTCATCACTCCCTGGGTGTAAGAGCATTGTTGATATGGAGACACCTCATGACCAACCACCAATGGCTTTTGATCCTCAGGGATCTGTTGCAAAGATGGTTTTCTTGAGGGCAGAAGGTACTGGGAACTCTTTCGGATATCTTCATGCTGCTGTTGTTGCTGTTGCTGTTGCTCATCACTTGTAGTTGGGCGTAGAAGTGGTTTGACAAGATTAGAAATAATTTCAGGGGTTTTCCCTCGAAATGAGCTAGAGAGGAAAGAGTTGGACAGTCTGCTCAGAGTTGGGGTCCCCAAAAACTCAGACTCGGCGATTGCACGCTACTATAAATGTCAATTGATTGCCTGTTAAAATACAAGAGAGAAAAGTATGTGTTATTAAAATGAGATAAGCAGAGCTTAGCAGTTCATATAAACTATATGCTACTTTCTATTCGCACATCATCTTTTGGGACAAAACATGTAAAAGGATAAAACATCATACATAATAAAGAGTTAGCTAGACCTTCTCATGCATGCTATAGAATATGCATGAACAAGTGATTGTGTCGTTTAAATTCATCTCAATCTCTACTTCTCCCAGTGTCTCAAAAAGAATTGTTGATTGAACATTGGCGATGAGTGTCACCGAAAGCCATATGGCAATGCAATGCCAAAAATTGGCAAATAAAGAATTTTATAATAGACAGTTCTTAATTTGATGTTGCAATCGTCTAAGAAAAACTACAGATTGGCGGATAAGAGTTCATGACCATGCATGCCATGACCCCAAAAATACAATGTTTGTCACTAACTACTGTGTTGCAGCATTCTGTGACTTGTCACCATTGTAACACGAGAGATAAATTTACCAGGGACATGTATATCTATTAATGTGAATTGGTAGTTGAGGGTTTCTATTTTTCCCCAAGACAATTTCGTATGCATCTGCCTTTGTAGGGGCAAGCACACAAAGGGAAAAAAACCTTTTTTTCAGGACATAAATGAGTACTTGGAACCATGTCATACAAAAAAAAATTGAAATAAATTGCCAAGGACAATTCAGTCTTGTTCAACTAAAAATAACTCTTACTAAACAAGATGTCCATCTAATTTGGAAATTGCATTTGATAACAAGATATAAGGAAAAACACCAGAGCAAATGAAGACATGACAGCTAGCTGTCGGTCCACAAGTCTGAGCTGGATCACCCCACAATGGATTATCTGGTTATATCTCCAGTTATTGTTAGTCATCAGCTTTCAAATGATAATGGAGATCCTTGCAAAATAACAATAATGGAGCACCACTTGTTTGGAGACAAGTATACGTATTTGGAATGATTAAGGTCATGAAGAAAGATGTCCTGAGATGTTGCGGTCGCCAAACACGATTCGAACTTTTCCACCTTGAGGGTTCATTGCCACATCAGCACCACACAGATCCACAGATGCAGAGAGAAAACGGAACGAACAGGCAAGTTGGTTGTGCGGGCGCTGTCAGAAAAGAGAGGTGTTCGGAATATGTTTGCGCCAGTGCTAATTAATATTTCCTGTGTGGCCTACATGACAATCACATGGCTGTGGATCAGACACAGTGATCCAGACCTTACCTTACAAACAAAGATTCTAGAATTACGGCACACAAAGGGACAGCTTGCACTTTGGCGTTTGTGAGGAAATTAGAATTTTGGTGGAGAGATGGAAGATTGCAGCAATAGATCGGAGTTCAATGGAGTCGTAGCAAAGGGAATTGTAGAAACTTTGTTTGTAAGCAGAGAAAATGAAGTATAGACTAGTCCAGTATGGAGCGTAATTAAAACGAGAGGAAATACGACCTGTAGCTCTGCGGCCATTGTTGGGTGTAGGAGCTTGGGCGGCTGTCGTGGCGTGGCGTGGCGCACGACGACGAGTCCGAGGAGGAGCCGCCGTCGTCCTCCAACTCCTCCTCCTCGTCAGCGGCGTCCTTGCGGGTGGGATCCTCCTCATCGTCGTCGCTCTCGATGATGAAGCTGCGCTCCGACAGCAAGCTCTTCATCTCTGTGCTGCCCCCGCTCGTGTCGTCTCAGCGGAAGCGGAGGCGCAGCTGGGGACAGAGATGCGATGGGCGACTGCGTTGCTCGATTCGTTTATATAATGAGCTCGTACCCCGGAATGGAATGAACATGGACAGTTCATTTATTCAAATATAATAGTTCATCTCGTCTGGTACTCCAATACTAAATTTAAAGAGTACCATCTTCAAGACTTAAAAAAATAGAGAACACCCTGATATTAGAGATAAAATTGAAATTATAAAAATATTTTTTCTTTTTTCCCAAATAAGTATTTTAACAATATATATTTACTCAAACCCTAGCCTTAATCCCCAATTCTATTTTTCATTTTTTTCAATCCGTTTAACCCTCCGGCCGCTGCCTCCGTCATGCTCCCCGTCGTCGATGTCCTCCGCTGGCCCGCGCGCCTGGCCGCCGCCCGGGCCCCGCCCGCCGCGCACGTCCGCCGGCTGCCCGCGACGATGCGACGATGCGGGGTTGGAGGAGAGGCGGCGACACGGGGAGGGGGCAAGGCGCCGGAGCGCTGGGAGCGAGGGGGGCGAGGCGGCGAGCAGAGGCGGCGGTGTGGGGCGGCGGGCCGGCTCTATGTGCCGGCGAGCAGAGGCGGCGGGGCACAGCTGTTGGATTTGTTTCTCAGAGAGGGAGAATCGGGAGACATGGGTAGAAGTAAAAATACAAAATTGCCCTTAACAAAACATAATTGGTACTTCTAATTTTGTTTATGGAGTACTAGGGTGCTGTAAAAGAGCTCGTTTATATAATAATGAATACTCCCACTTACCCGCCGATTTGAAAAAACAAAAAACGATTATAAGCAAGACACACACCATTGCAATGAACACACACGCGCGTACGCATTTACCTACTCCCTAATCACACTCTAAAACTGATCAAAACTATGAATAAGTTCACAAATCACATTAAACTTTTATAAAAATATACGTGCTTGTGTATAAAGTAGCGTGCAACAGTTCTAAGTCAACCCACTAGATCTCCATCCCACCCCTTAAAAATGTTGGCATATACTATATACTAAAAGTATAATACAATAGGAAAGATAAAGCGATCTAAATTTTTATTTCTCATACTGATCTAATATCACACATACATATAAAAGGATAAAGATAATTAAAATAACACCGTTAAAGGGCCAACCCATCTCGTACAAGGACCAAGTAGAACCACGATCTGGTTGACCCTAGGGTCGAACTTTCAGCTCACTTTGTTCCTTACTTGGCTTCGTCGAATCCTGAGTCATTGTCTTCTTCTAACTCTCCACCACCGACCTTCTCTGCTGTTTTTCTCCCCATGCCCATATCATCCTGCAAGTTCTACATGCTCCCATCCCATCCTCTACCACCCATGACCAACGGCCTTGCACACAACCCACAACATCGGTTCACCGCCTACCCCTTCCTCTAAGCCTGGTGAGGGAGGGTCTAGTAAACATGGTGAAACCCTAATAACTCATCGTTTTTAGAAGGGCTCAACAACGGAAGGATAAGTGTAGAGCAGCAGAGCACGTACTTATCCTTTCTCAGGATTTGACAGCTCATAGCGGATATTTTCCATAAATCAAGGCATTATGAAACATTCTTGAGGATAACATACTATTTTGGCCAGTTCAAACACACAGAAGGAAAGAGATGAAATTTGTCGGAATCATTTGGGGAAGCTTTGAGGTCTGCTAGCTTCGATTCTAGATTGATTCATGCTTGCAGATGATCCTTTCATGGGCTGGCTTTTTTTTATTGTACTAGCGCCATCTATTTGTCATATTTTTTAATTTAACTTTAATCATCACATTTTTTACACATTATACAAACATTAATTGCTATAGATAACACTAAAATATAATATAATATATAATGTATTATTATTTTTACTTTTATATGATACGAAGAACACGAGAGAAGATTGCGCAAGTTGCATGAAAAAGCTGAGACCGTCTCCAGGTTGATCTGAAAAGGTGGATTAGCAACAAAAGTCCAAGAAAACATTGTGATTAGTCGTAGCTGTTTTATACTAGTAGGTGATGCCGTGATGGTGGCCTGGTGAACGCAAAGGAAGGCAGGCAGGGACAATGCTGGCTCCAGATCCATGTCATGGGGGTTTTGGACGGATCGGATCGGATCGGATCGGATCGCCATCACCAGCATAAAGAAAAACTGGAGAAGTAGTCCCTTGCACAATTGATTGGATTGATCCGTTGAAAATTTCAACACAGTCGTCATTGCCAGCGGATGATGAGATCCCATGATTTCTTTATTCTGAGATAATCAATCATTCAATCAATCAATACTTACTGCAAACATGGAGGGAACCAGGGAGCGGAGCACATGCGATAATGCATATGTTTTTTTTAGTGGAACTCAATAGTCATTTGCTCTGTTTGTTTGGGCTACAGCTTTATAATAAGTAGCTTGAACTGGTCCGTCTTAAGAAGTAGCTGGTAGAAGCAGCTGGTGGGGAAGCAGTTGAGCAATTTGGGAAGAGTGCTTTTGGGTGCGTTTGACAGCTGGAACTGTTGGTTGAAATTTGAAATGTCTGAGATACCCCTGGTTACTGAAAATATTGTCTAAGTGCTGAATAAACCTGATTTAGTACCATATGACATGATTTCTACACAAATGACATGTTTATGAGCTAATTCAACATTGCAATACATGATTAAATTATAATTTGATCTAAAATATAATGCAACACTGCATTTCAAAAGATAATCATGCCTAATTTTACAATGTATCTATCCTCTTGCCGCCATCAAAGCACAAGCAATATTTTCACGAGTGGTGCTCATGTCTACATCATCACCTCCTAAAGCATTGCCACCATTGCTCCTAGATGTTGGCACCACATGCCCCGGAGGAATGTAGTTCTCATCATGATCACACCTATAGAAGTGTAGGTCGAACAACTGACTATCCCTAATTTAGTTATGGAGCGCCATACATATGACAATAATCAGTGTTTCTTCTCCATTGGGTAACTTGGCACGCCACGTAATATGCGTCATTTCTGCTTCAACACGCCAAAGGAACCACTACTACAAAACAGGCTTTTCTGGACCCCTCATCTTAGCCGGTTTTTAGTGAAACCGACTGCGTTAGAGGAATCACAGCCGGTTAGAAAAAAAAGGCTGAAATAATATCTACCCCAGTCGGTTAGAAAATGAAACAGACTGAAAAGATATCTCAGTCGGTTCAAAAACAGAAACCGACTGAAATATTGTAAATATTGCAGTTGGTTTTTGCACAAACCGCCTGAGATATTCCTCACACTACCAAAAAATGTCTGAGAAAAAAACCCAATCGGTTCCAAAATAAAAACCGATTGAGCCCAGGCCCAACACCGACTCGATCGATCGATCGGCTTGCGTGCATAACCCTAGCTACGATCCCCACACCCGGCCGACTCCTCCAGATCCCCAATCCACCCGATCTCCCTAACCTCTAGCGAGCAGCCGCGGTGAACCCGAGTACTCCTCCTTCGTCGCCACCCCCAATCCCCCATCTCCCTTACCTCAACCCTCGGCTCTGCCAACACACATGGCTCCCGGATCGACCTCGCCACCGGCGAGCAGCCCACGCACCGTGGCTGCTAGTCAAGGCCACTCTCCTGGGCAGCGTCGGGGATCTAGGTACAGCCGTGTCCCTCCGCCTGCACCTCGTCTTCCTCCTCGTGCCCGGCCAACGTCCTCCTCAAGGCCCTCGAGGTCGCCGCAGACAGCTGCATCTGGCTTCCCTCTCCTCGTGCTCATCACCCGCGTCTGCGCCTGGCATACAACGCGACGGACATGTACATCCCAGTCGCCGCCGACCACTGGTCCTTCCCCAGCGGCCACTCCTCCGCCGGAGCTAGCACGTGATGGATCCCTCTCTCCCTCCCCCTCTCCTCACCGGATCCCGATCTCACACCGTTTTTCTTCTTCTTTTGCCAACCGATTTCTGCAGATGCTCCGTTCCCATTCATAGATCTACCCGGCACTTGGTGTTAGATTTTCGTTTCATGATGGTTTCTGTGAATTGTAGGTGAGGAGAGAACCGGCTGAGAAGAGCAGTGAGGAGAGCAGCGGAGCGAGTAGAGCAGCAGCGCCCGGTGGCCACCTCTCGTCCTGTGGCTTCCAAGACTTGCTCTGCATGAGGCCTACGTGCCCCTGCTACTGCGATCATGAAGAAGGTGGCTGCAACGGCGCAGCTGCACCCATCCAAACCATCAGCTTCGTCCCTACGCGCTCGGAGGGGACTGCCAGAGCTCAGCTGCAAATGCCCTCAGCAAAACCCTCTTCTTGCTGCATCAAGGAAGCTACGAGCTTGAGTCGTTAGTATGCCCTTGCTAGTCTCTTTTCTAAACCATATATTGAGTGTTCAATCCGTGTTTCTTTAGGTTCTGCAATTACTTTACTTAGGAGGATTCTAGTGCTTTGTGAAACTCTGTCAAGCATTTCCAATTTTACATGTATGGTAGTGGGGTTTCCAACCTAGGGTAGCGAATGCTAAAGACCGACTCATCCTAACTGAGATTGTTTTGTCGGTTGTCAATTGCTTGTTGTATTTTCTTTTAGAAGGGCACCTAATAGATCTATTTGTATATATACCAATTGAGATGTACTCTTTACGGAACAGAGATGTATTTTTTAATTCATTAATTAGCATCCCAGCTGGTTCAAAAGTTTGAACCGACTGAGGAAGTTGAATATGGCTGACGGTTCTTTGTGGGAAACCGACTGAGATTATATCATATCTCAGTGGGGTTTTTTTATAACCGGTTGAAGCGTTATTATCTCAGCCGGTATCTCAGTCGGTTTTATAGCCGGCTGAGATAATTCGTATTATCTCTATCCTTTCTCTTCAGCCGGATGGGAAACCGGCTAAGAAAGCCATTTTGGGCCGATTGAGATTGTGCGTTCTGTAGTAGTGAACGTTCGATGACATTACGTATAGATGAATGAGTATGATTGAAGATTTACTTTTTCCCAGTAGGCTCTCGACCTTGTCGAAACTCCAGTAGATGGTACTTCTGGCCTCTGTATGGTGCTAGATATCCAATTTAATTAGGATAACCTGAATCAACTAGATAATATTTTCCTAAATAATATATATGTTAGTAAAAGAGAATGGAAACAATAATATAAATTGGTTTGACCAAGTAAATGATATACCTGGAGGAGGATGAGGAAACCTCTCTGCGTACTTATCCAATGTGTCCTTAAATATTCTGGTGTCATGTATTGATCCTGGCCATCCAGCAACTATAGAGGTGAATCTCATGTTGAAGTCGCAAACAGTCATAACATTCTGTGTTGGATATCCGTGGCGACCGACATGGTTAGCCATCTCAACAGATGGCACAACAACTGGCACATGCGTCCCATCAATTGCACCTATGCAATTGTTGAAATGAGGTGAAAATCTAGAGTCATGTAGCCTCTCATGCACAGTGCTAAAATGTGGATCACAGGTATAGTGATATCTCTATCTAAGTCATTCACACATTGCAATACCTCAGCAAACTTTCTGTTGATTGCCTCCATAGATCTCTTGAAGCGATTGTACTTGACTTACAGATTGATCGCTACCAACTGTCCACAAAAACATCCCAAGGGCCTCTTCTGAACACATGTCCCTTGTTTCCCTTCAACCCGTAGTTTTTTACCAAAGTATCATGCAATGTATCAAAACAAGGTCTATGCATTCTAAACATCTTGTAGCAATCTTTTGAATCACCCAAATTCTCAAAGACCCACTGTTATCCGGTAAGTAGTGGTTTCTTCCTTTCCTTCTTCATGAGGTATTTTTCACCATAGTTGATAACAACATATGCAGTGTACATGTCCCTTTGCAACCTACTCCTTCTTGAATTGTTTATTGTTGAGCTAGACCCAATATCAGCATCACTTTCAGCATCATTCTCACTTGATGTACTCATCTAAAAGAATAACATATAGTAAGTGACAGATAACACATTCACAATATGCTTGAAGTATAACAAATCAATATGAAGCGCACATCCATATGACAAATACGAAGAGCAATTATTAAGGTTACATAATCATAGTTCACAAACTATTTTGAATTATTAAGGTCCAACACATGCAATGTTTGAAATAGTAGGGTACATCACATAAAAAAAGGATACTCATAAAGAAGTTCTAGTTTCTACGCCTATCCTCATACTGCCTCTTCAGCCAATTCAGTCTCCCTCACTTGTCTTCATAGCACATAAGAAATAACGATTTACCAAATAACTTAGTTGTAATGTAATACTCATCACTACCCTCAGGCGCTCCACATTGCACAATTTGTTCCATTATGGCTTCAATGTCATTACTCACAGTGACATTACTAGTAGATGTCACAGAACGATCTTCACTAATGCAATGGTCAACCCATCGCTTGAAGTCACGTTGCACATGATTCTTCTTCGTCTTCTTTGGACTAGAAGCAATTCTAGCAGCCCCACGCTTTGTAGGTGTAGGAGCAACCTCGTTGTCATCATCAATATGAAGCAAATCTTCAGGCACCTGTTGAACTTCCACATCAGGCATCACTGAAGATGACCCATCAACATGAGATTTCTCAAACATTACCTCAAGCAACTCCAAGTTCTCCGGGGGCCCTTTGCAAAAGGTCTAAATAAGCTTGTTGACCTGTAAAATAAACAACCAAGTTATGAGTACTAAGCATGGATTGACTGTTTGAAAAAAATAAAGTGTGCGAAATATACCTTTATCATTTCTGCCCACTGAGTCTCGTCTGCTGTTACAGTTTTCTTCTTAGGATCCCAACTAAGTCCAGTTGCTTTGCCATTGTAATAAAACCATGCTCCGTACAAAGCCTTCATCGCGTCCCATCTATTCTTGAATTGTTTTTTCGTATAGTTTTTCTGTCCTACTAAAAAACTCTCTCCCTAGGTTCTTGTATCCTTCTGCAATCAAGAAGCGGTAAGCCTATTTCCAGCCTTTGTCTCATCCGCACAAATTTCACACACTACTGTAGAAACGGCTATAGCCGCCACTTTACCAGTGACGAGCACACAAAAAGATCGTCACTGGTAACTGAAAAAATTATCAGCGACGGGCAAAAATTCGTGCTCATCACTGGTAATGAATTACCAGTGGCGAGCGGAAATATGCGCTCGTCACGGGTAACTTTGGAATTACCAGTGGCGGGCACTTATGGGCGCTCGTCACTGGTATGTACTATACCAGTGGCGGGCTCTTATGGTCGCTCGTCACCGGTATGTCCCACTTACCAGTGACGGGCTTTTTATTGGGCTCGTCACTGGTAATAAGTTACTAGTGACGGGCATTTTTTTTGTGCTCGTCACTGGTATTTTAGCCCAAAAGTTAGTCATCATTAAACATCGATTACTTTTATCTATACAGCCCGCGCCGGACTTGGGGAAAAATTCCCCCCTCTCTCTCTCGTTCTCTCTCTCTCTCCCCCCCGCCCGATCCAGATCAGGCCTCACCTTCCCTCCCCTCCCCTCCCTTCCGCCGCCGCCCCCACCTTCCCTCCCTTCCCCTCCCCTCCACCGCCGCCTAAAGTCGCCATCGCCGCCTTCCAACCTCCTCTACCGCGCACCCCACGGCCTCTCTCTCTCTCTCTCTCTCTCTCATCGGCCGCCTACTCGGTGCCCCGCCTCCTGATGCGCCCGTAGCCTGGGCTCCCTGCGCCGCCGCGTCGGCCCCTTGCGCCGCCGCCTCGGCCTCTTGGTCGCCGTCTCGGCTGCGAGTCCGAGCTCGGCCCAGCCCCGCTGGCCTCCCTCTCGGTCTCCTCTGCTACTTCGCTCACGGCCGCTACGCTCGGCCGCTCCACTCGGCGCTGCTCCGCCGGACGGTGACGGAGTTGGCCGCCGCCACAACCGCGGTGCCGCGTCTAGGTAAGCTCCTTTTGCCCCCAATTCCCCTATTCTACTTCTTGATTCCTCCCCAATTCGTTCTAGGGTTCATACCAAAATTTCCCCAACCTCTCCGGTTCTAGGGTTCCTCTGTGCTTGGTCCGGTTATCCCTTGCCATTCATGGTCCGATTTGGGCTTAGTTATGGCTTGATTCAACTCCAACGCTTGGGTGTTATATTCATTTTGATTATAAGCAATTTGTTGTTGGGTGCCGTTGAGGTGATTTTCTCTCTGCTGCTAAGACTTGGCATTTAGATGTTTGATTAATTGAATTGGTAAGAACAGATGCCCTACACTTGATCCTTTGGCTTGATATCTAGGCTTAGCTTCGGAATCTCATTTTATATTATGAATTAGTATTTTGATTGATGAGAGCAGATGCTTAAGTGATCTTTTGCCTTAGTTCTTGATAATTTGTTTGAGGAAAAGATTAGAGAAAAGCATTCTGATACGAACAGTTACATCTCTTGCTCCTTCTCTGGCGGTCTCCAACGAGCACGACGACGGCAAGCTCCTCCACGTGCAGCACTAGTCTTCTCCGAGCAGCGGCCGGCACCGGCCTTCCGAGCGGCGGTGGCTACAGGCGGCGGCACCAGGCTATTGCTGTATGTATGTGTATTTGTAATTAATGTAAATGTGCTGAAATACCATGTATTTTTTTAAAATCTTGAAAACGAGACTAGTGACGAGCGGAATTTAGAGACCGTCACTGTTATGTAAAATACCAGTGACGGGCGAGCTGCCTGTCACTGGTAGCCCATTACCAGTGACGAGTTACTAGTGACGGGCCGGCCCGCTCGTCACTAATGGGCTTTTTAGGCCCGTCACTGGTAGCCAATTCTGCAGTAGTGACAAAATACTCTCCCCGAATATGCATCCCAATTGGCTTTAAGTGTCTTATCATGATCCATCTATATATGGTATGAACTATATTAATTCAACAACAATTATGGGAGCATACTCTCAGATTAGGCATCTTTGAACAAGAAAGTAGTATATTGCAAGCTGACAACTAGGCATGAGTACATCATCAGGTAGCTGCTAAGATAACAGAGCAATACCATGTTCTTGTAAGAATCGAGAATGCTTCACCATGTTTTAGCATATTTCAGTCTATAAGAATTGAGCATACACACTAATTAACCTAATAGAGACTGCCAGAATTCAATTTCAACCAATATGTATGTGTACATAAGCTAAGCAACCAAAGTAATAAACTAAGCAACAAAAATAACATATCATCCATCTACAGGACATACAAATCAACAAATGGATCAGCACTATGCTTTTCCATATTACCGTGGGCACTAAATTTCAGTATCAGTACTAGCATGCACACATTTAACTTTGTGGCATTCCCTTTTGTTCTCTAGCATAGTAGCATGCACAAATCCAACTAGTTCATGACAAATTATTGCAATTACTCCACAAACTTCAATTATTCAAGAATAAACATAGAAAGTTCACTTCAATTATTCACAATCCTTCACCATCCATGCATACATGTTCAATATCTGCAAAAAAGAAAAAGAAACAGCAACCCATCGCTCACCTTGGTGTCTTGGGAGGGTCCGGCGGGTCCTGAGCAGTGAGGGAGTCCGGCAGGGAGGGAGGCCAGAGCTCAGGCGGCGAGGGAGGCCGACGGGCGGATCTGGGGTGAAGGCGACGGGTGGCTCGGGGGCACAGGAGGTCGAGGCGCGTGACGGAGGCCGCTCCGGAGGGACACGGGCGGCTCGGGGGGTGAGGGCGATTGGCGGCTCGGAGGTGAGGGTGACTGGTGGCGGCTCAGTGGAGGACGACCGCGGGTCGGACGACAGCAGGGCGGAGAACCGGCTGCTTGGGGTCGATGGAGGGAGACGCGGGTGCTTGGGGGTGGCGGCGGCAGCGGTTGGCAGGCTCGGGAGGACCTTGGCGGCGGTGGCGGCTTGGAGTCCTGGGAGGATCTCGGCGGCGGAGGCTCCGGGGCTTCCACATTAACAAACCTAATGCGCGTGCGGGCTGTAGAGAAACGGGGGACAGGTGGAAGCGGGGGCTGGTGGAGGAGGAAAAAACGAAGGGATATCGCGTTATATACTTAATGTCAGTTTTTTTTTGTAAATAACAAGAAATACGAGGGCAATCTCTCAGGAGGATGTGCAGGAAGCGGGACGGGGCTGTGGGAAGCACCTCAAGAGGAGCTTTTGGCTTGGTAGTGTATTGTTCACAAGTGCTTTTGAGAAGCACTTATCAAAAGTTCACTGTTTGTTTTGGCTTGTACTTCTAGCCTCTAGAAGCACTTTAAGCACAGAAGCACAAGTCCAAACAAACACACCTATAGGGATGCAAGAGACAGTATCAGGAGGTGACAAAGGATTGCAGAGAAGATGGTGTGCTTCATAGTTCGTGATCGTGATGCATATGTGGACTGCACATTTGTTCGCGACCAATGAACCGTCGTGTTCCACCTCGAGGCGCCGCTGCTAGCTGTTGTTTCCCTTGCAAGGTTAGCAGTGGGGATCTAGGGTTCCTATGTAGGAAGGATGGTCTAGGGCGGTGGAGGTGGGGACGGTGATTGCCTGTTGTAATCGAGTCTTTTTTTATCTCCATAAGTCATTAAAATTTCTAAAAAGACTTTACACCATTGACACTGCATGTATTACTATATCGTAAAATTTAAAATTGACCTGTAGATAGTAACTAATTTAAATTGGGTTATAAATTCGGCCCATTATGAGTATATCACTAGAATATTCTTTAAATTTAGATTCAAAATTTTGTGCCGTGATAGATACGTGTGGTATCAGTATCATAAGTCTTTTTACAGAACTTATTTTTTTAGCGGAGAATTTTTCGCGGGATAGGGGGATAGGAATCGGGTCGTGGTCTTGTAGCTGGCTAGGTCTCAAATGGGCTTTGACAATGGGCTCACTTGGATAAATTCATGGCCCACTCATGGGCTTAAGTGGGTCTTTCATTTCGGCTACGTCGAGGGCAGGCTACTCGGTCCGCCGCCTCCCTCCTCTGCCGGCGAAGCCATGGCTCTCCGCCGCGCCATCGGATCCCTCGCCCTTCGCTCGCAAGCCCACTACCTCCGCCGCACCGCCACCTCCGCGCCTCCTCCGCCTTCCTTTCGCCGCCCGCTCGCCGACCTCTCCCGTACCGACCCTTCGCCGTTCCGCCTCACCAGGTCTCTCTCTCCTCTATTACCCTAGCTAGGTTTTCCGTGGCTAATCTCATCATCACTTGCGCTGTTGCCTAAAGGTCAAGAGGAACACCAAGGAGGACGACGACGATGCCACCGGTCCCAGGATCAACAACGACATCACCGCTCCCTTCCTCAGGCTTGTCACCGACCAAGGTACCCATTCACACCTCCCTTCTTCATTCACCATTCACATGTTGAACATGGTGGGTTTATGTTGCTTGCAGCAGATGCGTGCTCACTAGAAAGTTCCAATTTTGCAGAGCATAGTGTTGTCCCCAGGCATGAAGCTCTTCAGCTAGCTGCTAGGATGGGCATGGACTTGGTTGAGGTACACTACTCTACACTGTATTTGCTTTTATATGGCTTCGAGTATATGTCAAAGGATACAAGTGATCTTCTTGCATTGTCCCTTAATACCTTGTTAGCATTTAGGACTATCGCGAATTAACTTCATTTCTCATCATTATCTTGTCGTGCAGGTGCACAGAAATCAGACCCCCTGTTTGCAAAATCATGGATTTTCACAAAGAGAAGTATAACAAAGATGTCAAGGAGAAAGAACGCTTAAAAACAAAGGTGTGTATAATGCTTTGTCCAACATTCTCCCCTTCTGGAGCTGAGTTGAAATGCTTTGTCCAACATTCTGATTGATCAACCATATACTCTTCATGCTAAAAAGAAAATAGAAATAGCCCTGTTTTGTAATTGTGTGGATCATAGAGCTAACAGTTTGTTAGACACCGAGTAACAAGCAAGCTCAACTATACAAATTACCAATCATTGTATTAATGATATCTTTTACAAGACACAGATGAACTCTTGGGTTTCCATGAAAACAACGACATCTGGACATCTGGTTAGGCGGAGAGCTATAGGAACACAGTGTTCACATCAGTAGAATATACACAAGATGTTCTTTGTAGGGACATTAATTACATAAGGGCCTTTTGGTCACTGAATGAATATGGCCAAGAATCGCACTTCTTATTTTCTGCAGTATTGAAGCACTTGGTTGTGTAACCCGTTTTTAGTTGCTGTGCTGTGTTGTGGAATCTAATTAGTTAGGGGATTATTTACTAATTCCAGTAAGGTTTTACTGTTGCATCATAAAAAAAGATGCTTTAACTAACTGTTACATCTAATATTAGAAATAAGTAAGTGCTTTTTAAAAGTAACCGCAATGCAAAATATCGCCTTAACCCGGAGCAAGGGAAAAGTGTGCTAACCATACTATCTCCTTCCATGTTTATAGTACTTTGGCATAAGTCATAATAATGTCCACCAGTTATGGGTTTTGATTTCACTTCTGAATGACAATAGCATGTCTTTCTCCTTGTGTCGTGTCTGATTTTTTGCAGTCTGCTATTGTCTTACGTGGTGGAGAGAACAAAGAAGTGCGATTTAAGGGGAAAACAGTAAGTTTTCTTGCTTGTTTTATTTTTCAGCCTGTCATCTTGGCAGTAATAGTGAAAGTTCTATCATAACTTTTTGTTCTGGTATGGAAAGCATGCTTGATTACTATTTAAAGGGAAAACAGTAGGAACTTATTAGCTTGTTTTATCTTGGTAGTTGCAACCTAGCATTTTGGCAGTATTAGTGAATCTTCCATCAGAAATTTTTGTTCGATGTGGGATGCATGCTTGGTTACTACCTTGTAGCTGGAGTATGAGCTTGCTTGGACCAGTCAATGCTTGTTTCCTATTTGTTTGGATCTGTATGAACAGTTTGTCCCAATACCTAGTTGAAGTCGTTGCTTTTTAAAATTATAGAGCTTTTTTAGTAGTCCAACAGTGATATACACTGTGTTCATTTTTTTGAAACCGGAGGCAAATTGCCTCAATCTATTTAATTAAGCCGAAAAGAGTTGTGTTCATTATGAAGGCCTAGTGGCACGCATGGTTTTAAGGAACATAAGATATTGCTTGCAGGAAATAAAAGACTTGAAGTGAAAGCAGATGCAATTACCAGACTAATGGAGCGTGGTTACAGGGTGAAGGTAAGCTCGGGCGCGCATTCCTTTTTAGTTCTTATTTGTATAGTTCTGTAAATATTTAGTGACAACCCAAGGAATTGCAACACATGGAATTGTCAATTCTCTCTTTTGTACTGTGATTCAGATAATTAACTTTGTTATCAGAGTTGCTAGTTAATATTGTTTTATAATGTTTACGGGCAATCCCCAAGGAGACCTTATATCTGGAAAAAGGGAAACCAAATAGTGTGAAATGATTATGGGGCTTTTGCGGATCTCGAACCAATAATTATGAAGCCGTTGTGACTTGTAGAGGCAGGACATAGCTGAAGAGTAGTAGCTCTTAAGTACATTCGTCTCTG
This sequence comes from Stipa capillata, assembly GCA_019208055.1. NCBI lineage: Eukaryota > Viridiplantae > Streptophyta > Magnoliopsida > Poales > Poaceae > Stipa > Stipa capillata. The sequence continues at coordinate 660,046 of JAGXJF010005405.1, forward strand.
TCGTCGACTACGCAGTCGGACAGTGAACTTGAGGCACCCCCGGTTGAGTGCTGGGTCACCCGGGTGTGCGCAGGGGATAGCGGAACGGAGCACGCAGCAACAAGCAAACACTTAGAGAAAATTTGGGCAAGTCAAGAAGTGAGTGTAGATTTTATTCCGTACCCCCAACCTGGGGGGTGCTCCCCTATTTATAGGCCTCGGGGAGCGCATGGCCGGATTACAATTCTGCCCCTAGGCAGGTTACGGTCTTACCCCCGGTAAGACCCCCAGTCCGCCGTACGGACAAGGGCACGCAGGTCATTCGTATGCCACCCGCGGAAGCATATACCCTAGCATCTACGTGACGTCCGGTACGACATGCCGTACGGTACGGCACATGGTGGGGTCCTGCCCCCGGGGTGTTTGTACCCCGCGTCCGCACTTGCGCTTGTACCCCGCGTCTGCACCTGCGCTTGTACCCCGCGTCTGCACTTGCGCTCTGCGTGTCTCATGGCTGCAAAAGTGTTAGACGTGAGTTTGTAGCAGGTATGCGTGCCTTACCGTTGCTCGTTGGCGTTTGGGGCGCATAGGGACCCCTCCCACAACAGTAGCCCCTTGCCGGTGTGGGCGGTCGAGAAGCGCCCGTCCGGACCGGTGTTATACCCCTAAAAAAGGGGTTGACGGGCGGGCCCGGGCCAACGAGGTCCTCCCTCGGAGTCGATCTCCCATCCCCTTCTTCACCTGGCAAACGGGTCCTTCGTACTCAGCGCAGAGGCGATGCGTTCAGGGGACAAGGACTGTCCGGAGTGATGGCGCTGGAGCGGAGACTCCTTTATGCTGCGACGACAAGAAAGCAAATGACCGGGTCGACTCGCGGGAGCCTTTTCTGGCCCATGCTGCTGGTTCGCAGCCACGAGTGAGCGAGATCGGGTCATGACCGAGAGGGATATCCATACTCAGAGATCAAGGGGAGAAGGATGTCGAAGCCAATCTTTGCGATTATATTCGTAACGCGTTGGATTTGGAGTCCAATCAAGAAATGGCGGGACCGCCGAGCTCGAGTGGCTAGACTGCCACGCAGAGCACAGGCCGGGGTTGGCCGGGGTTGGATAGCCAGCCAGTGTGGACAAGCGATGGACGGCAAGTGCTATCGCACCGACCCAGGACGTATACTCAAGAATACATGGCCGTTTTAGTTTTGTCGCACTAAAATCAGAGTCTAAAGGTTCGGCAGATTGCCTCACTAGCACGGGTCCGTTCTGTTCCACTCCGAAGCCTAGTTCTGTTTTTTAGTCCGCGTACGAGGCTGGTCGTGCATGGGACCTTGCCTCCTACGCGAAGTGTAGGTTATCGTACCTAAGAGCGAGAAACGAGACGTCGCTTAGCGCATGCGCAGCTTCCGAGACGATCTCGCGCATGACACGTCCGGGGCACGTCCGGCATCCGGGGCAGACGCGTGCGACTCGGAGCAAGCGCCGCGTCTAGGGGGTCGACGTGGCCCGGTGTCGGCGGAGCGGTGCGCGGAGTCGCCCGGGCTTCGAGGAGCTTGGCTCATGGAGTAGCCCGGGCTTCAAGGAGACCGGCGGAGCGGCACGCGGCGGCTGGGCCCGGGGTTCACCCGGGGTTCGTTCGGGGTTTGCCCGGGGTTCGGGAGATTGGCGGAGCGGCGCACGGCGACTGGGCCCGGGGTTCACCCGGGGTTCGTCCGGGGTTCGCCCGGGGTTCGGGAGATCGGCGGAGCGGCGCGCGGCGACTGGGCCCGGGGTTCGTCCGGGGTTCACCCGGGGTTCGGAGATCAGAGCGGCGCGCGGCGTGCCCGGGGTCCGTCCGGGCTCGGGTCCGTCCGAGGTAGCGGTGCGCGACGACCGGGCCCGGGGTTCACCCGGGGTTCGTCCGGCTTCGCCCGAGGTTCGGGAGATCGGCGGAGCGCGGCGCGTGGCGTGCCCGGGGTCCGTCCGGGCTTTGGGGTCCGTCCGAGGTAGCGGCGCGCGGCGACCGGGCCCGGGGTTCACCCGGGGTTCGGGGTCCGTCCGAGGTAGCGGCGCGCGGCGACTGGGCCCGGGGTTCACCCGGGGTTCGGGGTCCATCCGAGGTAGCGAGCGCAGCGAACCCAGAGCATGAACACATCGGGTCTAGGGCACGGGCACAGCACTCCCGGAGCTCGCACGCGTACGGTCCGTAGTCTCCGAACACTCGTTTCGAAGTACGAGAACGCTAGGTCCGGAGTAGGCTAACAGGGGTTTCCGTGGCGTTCACCAATGCGGAGCATGGCGGACCCGGGACATGAACAGATCGGGTCTGGGGCATCAGCACAGTGCGTCCGGAGCTCAAGTGGGCACGGTCCGGAGCCCAAGTGCACTAGCTCCGGAGTACGAGAACGTCGGGTCCGGAGTACGACGAGAATCCCGGGTGGTATTCCGGGGGTCCGGAGCAGCTCGGACTAGCGAGTAGCTGGAAGGTGCCCAGCGATTCGGAGTAGGGATTCGCGTGTGTACACCCACCTGGCCCGCGTCCGGGGTAGATGATGTGTACGAAGCACATGTATCGGGGAAGACACCGCATCAGGAGCTGAGGCGCGGACAAAGTACGCACGCCCGGAGCCCGCGAGCGTCCGCGGTAGAGGGCGTCCAGAGTCCGCGAGCGTCCGACGTAGAGGGCATCCGGAGAACGCGCACGCGAAGCCGCACCCAGCATGGAGTACACGTGCAGCAGCCGAGCTAGATTTGTAGGCCGGTCGAACCAGATTTTTGGGCTGGTCAAACCGGAAGTTTGGTCCGAACGTCCGCATGTGTACCGAGCTGGAGCAGCCCACGACGTTGCCACTCCGAGCTCTCCTCGCCCCAGACGTGCATGTGCTCTGAACTGCAGTAGCCTGTGCCCTGTGGTGTGACTACTCTAGGTTCCGTGTACTCTGGATGCACTAGTGCACCGGTCCGGGGTTGCCCGCAGCGCGGCTACTCCGGGTCCTCCTCGCCTCGGGCGCACATGCACACCGAGAAGGGGTAGCCTGCGGTGCAACTACTCCGGGCTCTCCTTGCCCTGGACGCATATGTGCACCAAACTGGAGTAGCCCGTGGCACAGCCACTAGGTTCCTTGAACCCCGGGTGCGCGTGTGCGCCGGTACGGGGTAAGCCCGCGATGCGGCTTCCCCGCGTTCCTTGTACCCCAAAAGCGCATGCGCACCGGTCTGGGGTAGCCTGCGGTGTGGTTACGCTGAGCTCTCGCCCCGGACGCGCATGTGCACCAAACCGAGACGGGGCGCGCTGCGTTCGGGACAGAGCGGCACGTCCAGATTAGATGCGAGCTTGGAGTAGGCTGTGCGCCCGGAGTTCAGCATGCTCGGAGTAGGCTCGAGCGGGGAGCGCGCACATTTGCTCGTGGCCACAGCACGTCCGGAGTGCAGGCAGGCATGTCCCAAGCATACAGAGTCCGGAGTTCAGCTGAGGTGGACGCTCGTCCGGAGTAGCGGCGCGACGCGTCCGGAGATCAACCTCACCGAGTGCAGAGTACAGCCCATGAGGCGCTGCCTGTCTCTTATATATTGTAATCAGGTAGCTAGCTAGCTAGCTGATACTAAATCGGAGGAGAGGAATAAAGACGAACGAACGCATCGATCATGCGCTCCTTTCTAATTTGTGCGTCCCATTAACTAATTAGGAGCACTTGCTTTGTTTTCCATGCATCACGTTTCGATGTCGCCCATTTTCCACGCAGACGCAGACGCACACGCATAGCTAGAATCCGCAAGCTGCTGCTAATCCCCCCACATGTAGTCAGGTCGGTCGGGTGAAAGAGATGGGCACCCTAATCCCTTTCCATCCAAATCGAATCATTAGTATAATTGTGCTCGCTAGTGCAAGCTCTTGCTTGAGCTTATTAACTGTGGTGTGTGTGTAATTGGAGCGATGCTACTATCAATCACTCAATCAAGCTAGGTAGCTACGCATCCCAAGCCCAGAGTGTTGTAGCAGGCGTATCACCCGGGGTAGGCACACTGCATATGGGGTGCGCGGGCGTCGGGGAAGGCACATGGCATCCGGAGTACCCGCTTGATCCGGAGTATATGCGCCGCACTCAGAGGAGGGTGTGCATGCCTGGGCTGCGTCCAAAGTGCGGATGGCGCGCACCTGGAGTAGAGCATCGGGAGGAGGCATGGGGTTCCCACCCAAACCACTATTAAGTAGGCGTCGTTACTTACACAAAATTTGCCTTAGCCTGTGGTTGGTGCATGTCGGGGCACGGAGGAAGAGGTCGTACGTGGGATCAAACCCCATCAGTAGCCTTTTTTTGCAAATCTGTTCAGCTCCGGAATAGCAGTCCCGCGGGGTAGCCCGGGTGGCAGGAACCCACGGGGCGGTCCGGGGTAGCCCGGGGTAGCAGGAGCCCCGCGGTCGGGGTAGGTCCGGGGTAGCAGGAGCCCCGCGGCCGGGGGAGCCCGGGCTTCGGAGTTATTATCAGTCTGCTGCTCCCTTTCGTACACAAATGCTTGCTTGGTCTCTGGGTTGGTGCATGCGGGAACAGAGGTGGAGGTCACGGGATCAAATCCTGTCTGGAGCATCATTTTTGCAAATCTGTTTTATCCGAGGTATGGTTAAGTTGGCAGTTGCCATATGTAGTTACACAGAGCCTGCTTTGTCCCAATGGTTGGAGCGCTCAGGTGGTAAGTTGGAGGTCGCGAGTTCAAACCCCGCTGGTGATATTTTTTGTTAAGACTCGTTCAGCGGCTGGGACACGCTGTTCTCGCTAATCCGGAGTAGGTCCGGGAGTCCGGGACAGCCCGGGGTAGCCCGCGGTAGCCCGCGGGGCGGTCTGGAGGGTCCGCGTGGAAAGGGTTGCAAAACATATATTAGTTGGTGTCAGATTGGAGATTTGAACCTAAAACCTCTTTGACAGGCTAAAGATGCTCTCACCAGCTGGACTAGGCATTGTTTGTTGACCACAAAGGGGCACAACTACTTATCCAAGATAGAGGAGCGGGTCTAACTGATAAGTCTGGAGCTTGTTCAGAGTTCTCGTCCTGCTACTAGAAACAACATTAAGTGGGCTGTTGCCGCTAGCCTTTCACGAGGCTAGCTGTGGCTTGTCGGTTGGAGTGGCGGGCGCGATCTGTGTTCGGAGTAAACGTGCTGCAACTTGGTTTGGACATTCGGAGATCATGGGCTGCACCCGGAGTTGACGCGCTGCGTATGACGCACGTTGGCATCGGGGAAGGCACACAACGTCCGGAGCACACGCGCCATCCGGACAGAGTATACTCGTTGCTTCTGGAGCAGGGACGCCATGCTTAGAGGAGTGTGTGCATGCGCGGAGCCGCACCTGGAGTACGGACGGGGTGCTCGGGGTAGTGTCAGGAGGTGTGCCGTGCCCGGAGTAGACGCAGCATCGGAGTACACGAGCATCCGGACTAGAGTGCCGCGTCTGGAGCAACTATGTTCGGAGCAAGTGCACGACGCCCGGGGTTCCCGTTTCACTTGTCTTGTCATCGCTTTCATCCCCCTTGTGTTGGTTATATATAAGGCACTGCTCTGAGCTGTAAAGTGTAAGACGTGTCGACGTCCAGCCCCTTGTGTCGATGTCATATAAACATTGCGTCCCGGTTTATCACATCATCCCCTCCGCACGTTTGTCACGCAATCCTTTCGCCGTTGTCAATAACAAGGGTCGTTGTAATATCGTAGCTCGCATACCACATTCTTTGCATGTAATGGTGTAGCAAAATGGTGCGCCTTGCTCGTATAAGGTGTAGCGGTGAGGTGCACCATTCTCCCAACGGAAAAACCGAGCGACTGGAGAGTAGCGACAGTCGCTATTGTTATTTGTGTGCTGCTCCGCACGGTGTTGAGCTTCTAACAAACGATGTATTTAGCTTGTAATAAATTGTGGCGTTGCGCACTGTTTCCGGTAGCGGTCCGAGTGTTATATTATGTAATGGCAACACGGGAGGCATTTGGTGCCCGTTAGAGGCGTTAGGCGTGTGCTGCTACTTGTGTCAGACATGCGGGACATTGCTTTACGCGAGCTTGGAATGGCGGGGCGCAGAGTTTGCCGCAGGAGGCACGGTGGGGAGTTGCTGTGCCGATGGACGCCGTGGCGTGCCGCGTGCGGGGGATACAATATCGTGGCATCGCGCGACTTGCCGCGTGTGGGGGATACGTCTCCGCGGCGTGCCGCGCGCACGGGACACAACTTTGTCGCGGCATCATGGCGTGCCGAGCGAGCGGGATATAACCCCGAGGCGTGCCGTGCGCGCGGGATACCACTTCGCGGCACGCCGCGGGATGCAACGTCGCGGCATCGCGGTGCGCGCTCGGGATGCATCTTCGTCGCGGCATCACGGCGCGCGCGCGGGATACAACGTCGCGACATGCCGTGCACGTGGGATACGTCACCGCGGCGTGCTGAGCGCGCAGGATATGTCCGGGACTCGCCCGGGACAGCGCTGCGGGCCCGGGACTCGCCCGGGACTCGCTCAGGACTTAGCTGCGTGCGCCCGGGGGCTTGTCCGGGACTAACCTAGGACTAGGCTTCGCGAGCATGGGACCCGTCCGGGACTCGCCCGGGACAGCTGCGCGCTTCCGAGGCTCGCTCGAGACATGTTCGGGACTCGCCCGCGACTGAGCGCTGCGTACCCGGGACTCGTCTGGGATGTTATCACGCGCAGCGCGAAACGCGACGTCTTCGACGTCCAGGAGCGTGGTATGTTGCTTCGCGTCATCCCGGAGCTGGGGCACACGTCGCGGCAGGATGTTACCTCGCGCGCGAACGCGACGGTAGGAGCTTCTGGGCTCGCGGGATGTACTTCGCGGTCTGCCGGAGCTGAGAGGTGCGCACCACGACGGGATGTTACCACGCGGGCGGACGCGGTGTTAACGGCTTCCGGGCTCGCGGGATGTTACGTCGCGGTATGCCGGAGCGAAGGGCACGCGCCGTGGCGGGATGTTACCACGCGGGCGGACGCGGCGGTAGAAGCTTCCGGGCTCGCGGGATGTTACGTCGCGGTATGCCGGAGCGGGGGGCACGCGCCGCGGCGGGATGTTATCACGCGGGCGAACGCGGCGGTAGGAGTTTCCGGGCTCGCGGGATGTTACGTCGCGGTATGCCGGAGCGAGGGGCACGCGCCGCGGTGGGATGTTACACCCGGGCTTCGGAGCAAATCGACGCGGCGCGCGGTCCGGGTGCATCCGGGGTACACCCAGGCTTCGGAGCGGATCAACGCGGCGCGCGGTCCGGGGTTCGCCCGGGGTACACCCGGGCTTCGGAGCAGATCGACGCGGCGCGCGGTCCGGGGTTCGCCCGGGGTACACCCGTCGACGCGACGAGCGGTCCGGGGTTCGCCTGGGGTAGGTCTGGGCGACCGTCGACGACATCCCGGGGTACCCCCAGCGCTTACCACGGAGCGAGTGGCCATTCTCCGGGGTGCCGCTGGCGGAGCCCCTTGCGCGGTGTTGGCCCCGAAGGTGCCTTCCGTAGGGGTGACCTGCGGGGCGGGTTCCGCGCGTGCCGGAGTCTCGCCTAGCTCGGGTGCGCGCGCTTGGGTTCTCGCGGACGCAGCTCTCACTGCCGAGCCACCCGCGGGCTTCCCCTTGGTGCTTCTCTTCACCTTCGGCTGCATGATCTCACTGCGCTCGCTGCTGCGTTCCACGTGACTTCTCATTTGCGATCCCCACGGACGGCGCCAACTGTCGTCGACTACGCAGTCGGACAGTGAACTTGAGGCACCCCCGGTTGAGTGCTGGGTCACCCGGGTGTGCGCAGGGGATAGCGGAACGGAGCGCGCAGCAACAAGCAAACACTTAGAGAAAATTTGAGCAAGTCAAGAAGTGAGTGTAGATTTTATTCCGTACCCCCAACCTGGGGGGTGCTCCCCTATTTATAGGTCTCGGGGAGCGCATGGCCGGATTACAATTCTGCCCCTAGGCAGGTTACGGTCTTACCCCCGGTCCGCCGTACGGACAAGGGCACGCAGGTCATTCGTATGCCACCCGCGGAAGCATATACCCTAGCATCTACGTGACGTCCGGTACGACATGCCGTACGGTACGGCACATGGTGGGGTCCTGCCCCCGGGGTGTTTGTACCCCGCGTCCGCACTTGCGCTTGTACTCCGCGTCTGCACCTGCGCTTGTACCCGCGTCTGCACTTGCGCATGTACCCCGCGTCTGCACCCGCGCTTGTACCCCGCGTCTGCACGTGCGCATGTACCCCGCGTCTGCACCTGCGCTTGTACCCCGCGTCTGCACCTGCGCTCTGCGTGTCTCATGGCTGCAAAAGAGTTAGACGTGAGTTTGTAGCAGGTATGCGTGCCTTACCGTTGCTCGTTGGCGTTTGGGGCGCACGGGGACCCCTCCCACAACAGTCTCCATGTGTCAATGTTATATGATCCGTTGGCCATGTGTGCTTGGATATTGCCAACAGGAATGTTGAGTTGGAATCTTGAATGTGTCCATGGCTGAGGGGAAGGTGTGATCTGGAGTTTAGGTTGTGTACAGTCTTACGTCTCGATATTGGGTACTGGATTCATTATGACCAGGGTAGGATTTATGACTATGTTGAGTCTAGGTCGATTCCTAACTGGAGTATTGTTGGTTGACAAGTTATAAACTGGATCTAGGGATCCTTGTTGGATAGAAAAATTTACTTTTACTTGACCTGGATGATATCACTTGTATTTGATGGTACTATGTGGGTAGCCTCGTTTGTACCTATAAAATGGTAATAGGCATGGAGTAGTTTATTATTTATGAGGTACTTTCTGTCTTGCCCTTGCCTTAGGAAACCCAGCTGTCTCATATCTAGTTTGAGCAATAATTCTTTCTGTTGATCTAAACCGAGCATGGAGAATCATAGTAACATGTTTTTCCTTTGTTTCCACTTGAAGCAATAAAAACCTGAAGGATTTTGTCTTCATTTCTACCTGAGGTGACAGGATTTAGCAGTCTTTGAAACTGCCAACCGACATGCATATATCCAACACCAACCTGAACTGGATATATATATATATAGCGTGGAGCCTAGGCTCTAGGATTTCAAATACATGAATTCAAGCCAAATTTGGGTGTAATTTTTGAAAGTTTTAGTTTTTTGGTATTTACCCGGTTATAACAATTCTAATGAAGTACATATCTTTCAAAAAATTCACTCTAATTCAAAAATTTTAGGGTATATTAGATCACATACCCGGAATTCAAGGTATTTTAAATCACATACCCTTAACATGCCCTGAATTCCGGGTATGTGATCCAAAATACCCTCCCAAATCATTGAATTTGAGTGAATTTTTGAAAGGTATGTATTTTATTTGAGTATATATCTCTAGGTATATACCCTAAAATTCAAATTTTTGAAAAATATATTTAAATTTGCTTTGAATTTGTGTATTTGAAATCATGGAGACCAGGCACCATGGAGCCCTAGGTAATTATAGTATATACCTATATATGGTAACACTATTTTGTGCGAGAGCGCAAAATGTTTTATTATGCGTTCTGGCCAGAACAACGCTCCCCGTCTCACACGAGCAAAGCTAACCACGCTAAATTTGATCTAAAAACTCATAGCCTAGTCATAAATGCTTTGGGCATATTTACTATACGTTTTGATGGGAAATATTGAGTAAATTTGGTAGCACCCGATAGTAAATCCTGAGAGAATGTGTTGACATAAATCCTACTAGAACAGATAATAAATACCATATCATCTAATTGTAAAGTTTGTTTTTACGGTTCGTACCGAGGTATTTACGATCGGGTTGGGACAATTTACGATCGGGTGGAGGGGTGAGGCTTGCTTGAGACCATATACCTCCTTTTACCCACTTACTAGGTGAAACTTACGATCACATAGTGGAGTGAGAGGCCCATGTTTTTGTTTTCAAGGTTTGTGATGTGAAATTTACGACTGAGCTTATATCACTAAAGGACAAGAAAAATCAAACGTAAATTTGTGATTCGGTTTAGGCAATTTACTATCATGTTGGATACCAGAACAGAGGGATCGCGCTTCTAGGGATTATTTTAGTTATGTGGTGCGGTGAGGCTAGGCTTGGTTCAGTCTGGAGGCCAGTGCGTAGAATAAGTTATTCTACACGCTGCCACCAAATAGCACAGCCATATATATAATGTCAAAAAATGTACATACCATCTAAAAAATAGTATATATACTACCCAGGTGGTCTTACATACTCCTATACTATATGTACATACTCACCACTATGCTAGATACTCCATACACTACGTGAAACGACATATGGGTGTAACTACACCTGCTTGTAAGATAGAGGCTTGTATATATTTACTATGTTTTAGGTATGTACATTTTTTTGACATATTATTTTCTATCTACAAATATGAAGGTTTTTGAACATATTCTAAAAACTATGGACTCGCCTGCAATTTTTTCATGTGGCTCACATTGGGGTATCTTAGAAATAGTGTATGAACATACTTTAAGAGATAAAGTAGTATACATACTACCGTATAGTAGTATATGAGACGTGGGTGTAAATACACCCGCTTGTAAGATGGATTTTCCATATATATATAATATTTTTGTTGATATTCATATGCATATGTTTATCGTAGGTTCTCAAACACAAAGTGTGAAAAACTTAACGTCGTTCCTATTTGACAGTGCATGGCGATGCCCGCAGGTAGCGAAGAAGAAGATTTAGGCGGACCGCTATCTCGGTTATTAGGCCTTGTGAGTACTTTGTTCCTTATTGTTTCCCTTTTCTCATTAACTTTATGTCATTAAATTCAATTTAAGAATTGCTAAGGTCCTGGCAACATGCTCAAAACTGTTGTCCTTAAAAGTTCAATCTTTCTATAATTTCACCAATTGAACAGATACAAAATGTCTGCATTGTGGAAAGTGGGCCACATTTGGACTCCAAGCATGCATATGTTATTGTCAGGCATGTGAAGTTTGCAACAAAGAAAGGTGGAAAGAAAGCTAGCAAGGCCATGGAAGACGCAGGCAAAGGTACCTCCCGCAACACTGCCTCTGAATCTCCAGTGGCTGCTACTGATAGTAGGGACAAGATAACTGAATGCGGTTTGGAAGTTGACAATGAGGCTGTCTATCACTCCCATGAATCTTCCACACAAAAAGAAGGGCAGGATAGAGGCTTTAGAAGGGAGTTGAAATCCAACCCAGGCAACTACCGCGAAAACGTGCACAACATCAATGTTGGAGGAAGCAGGATCAACCCTGGTCAGGGGTGCCACAATCATCTGAACGTGGACTTGGTTCCAGGAATGGAATTTCTCAGATGGAAAAGCAAGAGAAGACTAATCAAGATATGGCACCTGGGGAAACCAACAGATATGCCAGCCGAAGACAGCAGATCAGAGGAGACAACCAAGGTAGATCCCCACTAGACCTGAGAAGAAATGAAAATGAAGGACGCTCTCGGTTCAATGACAATCAAAGGCCTTTGAAACAGCCTAACCCACCATTGCAAAGGTTCAACCAAGGTAGATTACCACAAGAACCAAGAAGAAACGAAAGGGGAAGTCATATTCCATTGAACAACAGCCAAACGCAATTCCGACAATTGAATCAGCCTTGTGAATCAGCAGGCGGTGATGTAGGTAATCCTACAACAACCAAGAGTCTGGGAATCTTCAGTAGTCGGAAACCTCTCACATCTGAGTTGAAGACAGATGGTGCATCAACTAGTAAGCCTGCTAATAGTGATTCGACTAAAAGCTTTGGGATTTTTAGTTCTCCTAGAAGAGAATCTGGTGACAAAAGCTCATGAAACAAGGCAGATAACGATCCTACAAACAGAAGTTTGTTTTGGCAACTTTTGTTATATATTCGGGAGAAAAAACCTTCTGCTTTTAAGGACGAAATTTTGATGGCATCTATTGAGATTGTTTCTGATGTTCCAGTGATTGCTGATGATGCTTTTTATTCAGACTCTGCCCATTTGTATGACTTTGGTGGTGCAGGATTGGTGAGAACCAAACTGTCAGCTTGAGGAGTCTTTGTTAAGTAGTAGTAGTTTGAAACCTTTGTTCACCACTTGTATTTTATTATTTGGTTGGATGAATAATACCTGTTCAGACAAGAGTAGGCTTTTTATCTGGTAGTTTCAATAATTATATTATCATTATCCTTGTTCAAACATGAACCCATGCATGCAAATATGAAATGGGGTGTTCTCTGTCGCTCAGCTCTTGGACCAATCAAGGAATGCATGCATGCAGAACCAAGATAAATCGAGTCTGACTGACATGTATTGGTTGTTAGTGTGTGAAGAGGAGACTGTTGATTATGATGCATTCTATGGATCAGCGAGCTGCTTTCATAGAGCTAGCAGTGAGCAGTTTTGGAATTGATTTGTGTTTGACCAGCTCAATATAAGAGAGTATAGATGGACCTAGGAATCCAAAAGGTGGCTAAGGAAAAAGAAGACATTCTGCACGCGCGAAGAAAAGGGAAAGGAAAGAAGAGAAAGAAAAGATGTGCTCGGTACTAGATGATGTAAAAGGGAACAAGGAAAGGTGGCGGAGCATGCATTGCGTGTCGATCATCCGTGCAAGACCACTAATTACAGCAAAGAAAAACAATAAGGTTTATACCCCATTTGGCTACACGCACTCACCCTGTGTCGTAGAAAAGAAAACGAGTCGCTAGCTGGTATCCGGCCAAAAGTCAGGTCGTCTTCATCTTTTAGTTAGACATGAGTAGTATGCATTTAGCTAAAACTAGTTAATCAAAGCTTTTTAGACACAAGCTGCCTGAGGTGGGGTGCCAACGGTATCAGCATTTAGCTAAAACTGCACATGGACGACTACTCTACCTGTGTCTGTGTGCATGCTCTTGCACATGACATATTCGTTTTAGTTTGATTTTTGATAAATGTCATGTCATGTGTTACTGAGATATGGAATTCATGATCACCTCTCACTGATGAAACATTTTATCAAAGGACAAACCGAGACGTGGTATGTTATCAAATCCCCCATTTATACACTCACTCGATGTCACCGTCGATCCCTAAATACTACTGTAGAGTAGTAGCATGTTCGTCCATAAATGTCACACAGACAGCTGAAACAAGCTAGGAGCAGTGCAGCCGGAAGAGGAGCAACATAGTTGCATTATTCTGGAGCATACAGTTGAGAAAACGGACAAGGTGCATGCTTTGCTGCATGTGGGGTTGGGTGGGGACATAGGATTCCACATCTTGCTGCAACGCTGTTTGCTAGGACAAGCAGGCACCAAAACAGAAAAGCTAGGCAACGAATCCTCTGTCTCTCTCCAGAAATCGATCTTATCATGCATTTGTCATCTTCCCGTTGCTGTATCCTTGTGATGGAAATGGAATAGATGGATAGATATAGGGATGCCTGCCTGCCACCATTAATTGATTGATTTCCTCAAAAGGAGCATACAAGATATACTAATACAGTTATACAGACGACTGGAGTAGACTAGCTAGCTAGATACAATTCAAGCTCAATCTGCAGTACTGCTTATCACCCCTTAATAGATCGTTACATAAAGTTGAGTTCCATCCATCGTCTAGGTAGCTACATTATATTTATATTACAAAACACGTACGTACTCTTTTTGGCGATCGAGGAAGCCAGCTAGATTACATGCATAGTTAATTACGCCAATGCCCGATCGCCCCTGTTAATGGCGGTGCGCGTCCTCTGCATGCTACGAGTGACCTAGCATAGAGAGGTTTAATTAGTGGAAGCAGCAGCAGTAGCACTTCGCCTTACCTAGACAATGCTGCGGGCTCAGGGTGGGGCGGAGCGGCACCTCTGGAGCGTGGGCCTGTCGGGGACCTGCGCCGCCATGGCCAAACGCACCTGCAACAACCACCATTAACATGCAATGCAATCAGCAGTAGCTCAATTAATTTGCAAACAATTAATCAAGTCAATCTAGGTAACGTACGTTGAGCTCCTCCTCGCGCTTGATGAGCATCTCGTTCTCCCGCCGCAGCTGTGCCAGCTCCAGCTCCAGCTCGTTCGTGTACGCCTGCTTCCGCGCGCGCGACCGGGCCGCCGACTCCCGGTTCTTGATCATGCGACGCTGCCGCCTATCCCCGCCCGCTGGGCACTGCACACCACCGTGCCTCTTGTTGTTGTTGCCTCCCGAGGAGGCGGCGGCGAAGGAGAAGATGCCGGCGAATGGGTCGGGCATGAGGGAGTCGTCGCCGGAGCTAGAGTTGGAGAGCGGAGCGGTGCCCGAACCGAGGTAGGTGAACTCGAGGGTGGAGCTGAGGGTGAGGGCGGTGGGCGGCGGCGGCGGCGGCGGCGGCGTTGAGGGCTGCGGCACGGAGGCGAGGTAATCCTGGAGGTGGAGGGCGCGGTAGGAGGAGGGAGGTGGGGAGTGGGCGGCGGTGTGCAGCTGCAGGTTGCGAGGGTAGTGCAGGGCGGCGGGGGTGGACGACAGCGACATATCCTTCCAAACCTCCTCCATCTGCTAGCTAAGCTAAGCAACTCGATCGATCACACCAGTGCAAGTGTAGATGGCACACACGCGCGTAGCAATACCAATACCAATACCATAGCATAGCATAGCTTAGCTTAGCTTCCTCTCCATCCCTCCCTCTTCCTCTTTATAGCACCCGTCGATGGTAGATGCAAACGCACGAATAGCATTTGTGGGCCCCCACACTGGCTTTTAGCTACATACTACTGTTGCTCTAGTCCATCGGAATGGCAATATATGGCTCCTTCACCCCACGCTCCTCGTTCACTGGATAGCTGCAGCTTGTGCAGAAATCTACTGTCCAAATAAGTTTTTTATAAGCCACTGTGAAAATCAGATATGAAAATAAACTCTGCTGGTTAGGAACGACTTATGAAATTGAGCTTGTTGTGTATGCTAAAGGGTGTAAAGTCTGAATTATCCCTGCAATTGTTTGTTTGCTATTTAATTGATTAAATCGTTGTTTTGGAGAGTTTATTTGTATAAATAGCCAGAAAAGTTCAAAACCATAACAATATGATAAGTTGAAGTACAAAATAAAAAAACAAGTTTACAAGTTTTCTTGCCATTAAAATAGGTTGCACTTTCTAAAAGTTTTTTCCACAAAATAACAATAACTAGATTGCACATAGTAATTCATCTCACTGCAAACAAACTCGCCGCAATAGCATCTCGGACTACGCCCATAGTACCATCATCATAACTAGATGCAGCAATGTCAATTCCACCACGTACCGCTTCATCTTGAACATACTCTTCACCTTGGAACATCTCAAAATGTTCATCACGTAGAGCACTATCACGAATATAGTTATGCAAAGCTATCCATACAGAAACTATCTTCTTTTGTTTATTAACAGGGTAGCTAAGTATGCCACGACGTATACGTCATTTCATCTTGAGACAACCGAATGATCCTTCAATAACATTTCGAAGAGATGAATGACCTTGGTTGAACATCTCATTCATGCCAACTGGTTGAGATACTTGAAACTCCGGTACATGGTACCGATGTCCCTTGAATCGGGCTAGGTACTCGGTTCGATTTGGATACTCTGAGTCAATAAGATAGTATTTACCTATATTTACTATGAAATTGACATTATATATTGCATGACTAATAGATAAGATAAGACATAAGTCACAAATAAGTTACCTTGGGGGCGGGTATGGATAATGTTGATATTGCATCAAAGCATCAAGGAATACACGGGTGTCATGAACAGACCCATGCCATCCAGCAACCATAAAAGTGAATTTCATATCAAAGTCACATATTGCCATGACATTTTGACTCGTGTAACCATGCCTATTCATGTGTATAACTTTGAGGTGTGCGGATACCGTGATTGCAATGTGTGTGCCACCTATTGCCCCAATGGCATCCTTAAAATGAGGCTAAAACCTAGGTTTTCTATGTCTTTGGTGAACTTTGTTGAAAGTAGGGTCAGTAGATTTAATAATATCACCTGCCAATTTGTTGATACATTCTAAAACCTCACCAAAACCTTGAACTGATAGTCCATGTTGTATGTTCGAAACGGTCAGCACCATCCATATTTGATTGAGGTGATCCACAAGTCCATAAAAAGAGAGCTAATGATTCTTTAGAACATATGGAATGAGTTGACTTAAGCCCATAATTATTCACTAGTGTGTCATGCAATATGTGAAAAACTGTTCTCCTCATTCTGAACATATCATAAATTTTTTTGGGATCACGCATCTTTACCTCAACCCACTAGATTCCTGTCATGAAAGAAATTTCCCATGTCCTTGGTGGCCGGTCATTATCTTCATACATATAAAATAACAGTAGCGGCAATAAGATACAAATTCGACTCTTCTGGATTCTCCTCCTCACTTGATCCACTAGTACCTGATGACAAAAATATATGCCGTTACATGAATCACAATAAACATGTAAGAACATAAGTGAACATCACAAACTCACAAGATAAACGTGATAACATAAATCAACATGACAGGTACAAGTTCTAAGTTGAACAAATAAGCAACACAAGTCCATGACATTACAATTTCTAATAGTCCAACAATCAGCAACACAAGTCTGAATAAGCACCACAAGTTCAAATGTAAATTAATAACTGATAAAGTAAATAGAAAGAAGCATAACGCTTCTTTTTCTCCTCTCAAGTCCTCTTGATCCATCCAAGTCTTTTATTTGGTGTCTTCAAAGTGATGAATAGATCATGGCATTCTTTTTTCATTAACAATTGTGATGCATAAAAATGCTCATCGCTCCCTTTCTCGGCACCAGCCTCAACCACCTGCGCCATCATCTCTTCAATCTCAACCCTCACAAAATCAACAGATGTAGATATCACATAGTTTTTGCTTGACTCCTTCTCAATCACACAGTCTAAAATTTTGTTTATTTTGGAATCTTTGTCAGTTCTTCTCTTTGAGGGTGTAGGACTAGGTGAGTACTCTGTGGTTTTCTTCTTTACAACCTTGTCAATAACAGGTGTACCTTCACACCCTGAACCAAAATCACATTCTCCAAGGTCAACATGAGATGCTTCACCCGGTACCATTGCATGCTCATTTGTAACACTATGAGCATAAAAAATTATCCTCATTTTGTCCTCATTATCAAGCAGAGCGAGTCAAAAATTCGTAGCATCAGGACATTTCTACATATAAGCATGAGAACAACTTGTTAGCTTCAAAGAAGGATTTCAGGAACGAATATCACAAATGCATACTTGTAAAACAACATGAAGAATAACATACCGCTATCCCTCTTTCCCACTAATCATCAGTAGCCGCTATGGTACCGGTGATAGGATCCGTTCCTAGGCCGGAGGCATGTTGATTCAATGATTTCCATATGTTATACTCTTTTTTCAGCGTCTCCCACCTATTCTTGAATTGCTTGCGCGTGTATTCTCTCTTGGTGCGCTCATTAAACTTGACAATCAAGTTGGAGTATCCTTTGTTCTTCAAACACTGAGTTGGCATGTTATTTGCATTCACTTCATTGACACATATGTCAAGAAATATTTTATAAGCAACGGCATCCCAAGTTGCTTTGCCGATAGCCTTCCCTTTTTCTATCTATGAAGATATGACTCATCAAAAAAATACTTGTGCCATGTAAAATTTAACACTAGCAGAAGGTGTGCATCTATTAACTTAATAAGCATGCATATACATTGCATGAAAGAATTCTATTGCTACTTAATTGCTTACTGCTCTAATTTAACATACAGATACTCTAGTATTATAGACAGTGTGCATATATTAACTACCAAGAGAAACAAAAATGAATAACCAGTGATTGTTTTCGGGACAGCATAACCAACGAATATGTATACTCAATGCACACCCGAATCAGAATTTATAGCAAATAATTGCACATCTAAGGACTGATGAAGGACACAACAAGCATTCGCAAACACATTAGAGAATATTGTTCCTATATTAGCAGTTTTCAATAGCATATCACAAGCATATCAACACAAGGAAATGCATTGTCCAGTATATAGCAGTTTTCACAAGCATATCACGCATATCACAAGCATGCATATACATAGCAGTAATAAATAGCAGCAGGAATCAACACAAGGGGCATCAATGCTATCTTTGGTTTGCTATGGAGCTACTCCGTTCACTGTGATGCTACCTTGAATGATGATCCTCCTTTGTTCCTACTCTGATGGCGACGGGAGCGGTTGGTGGCGTCGGTAGACCTGCTCCCACTACTGCAGGATGACCCTCTGCTGAACCCCCTCCACTAATGGGCCCCTTTTTGCCCGTCGGTGGTGCTGGTCACCACCGACGGGCACCTTTTCGCCCGTCAGTGGTGCTGGTCACCATCGACGGGCATCTTTTTGCCCGTCAGTGGAGGCGACGCCCAGACCGGTTGGGGGGACCTCCACTAACGGGCGCTAAAGCTGCCCGTCAGAGGAGAGGCGACCCGGGCGCCCAGGAACCCAAAGAGCTGACGGGAACTCTCCACTGACGGGCGGCCCGTAAGTGCCCGTCAGCGGGGAGGCCATCACCACTAACAGGCCACCACGCTGCGCGTCAGTAAGGTGAGTGCCACGATTGACTGGGCCACTGCAGAACACCACTGACGGGCCAGTTTTGGGCGCCCGTTAGTGGAAACCTCCTGTATAAAAGCAGATATTCATTTAAACTCTAAATAATAGTAGATTATTTTGGAAAAATTACAAACTTTACGAGAACCTATATAATATAGTTACGTTCTTGTAAAAAAATTAGGGCTTTTCAGATAAATATTTATTGTATGTACTTCATAAGGCACCTTAATTAGTGATTAAAAAAATAGAAAATACATATTATTACATAACAAGTGGCCATGTAAATTTATATTTGTCAATTCACATCTCACATTAAGTTCTAGGTAAAATCTTGATTCAAAATGATAAAGGGAAATATTTCAGTAGTGCTAACTTCATAGTATGCTTGGAAAGACATGAAACATCTTTAGAGATGTGGCCATTACAAAGCAACCTATAGACATACTTTTCTCAAATCTTCTGAAAATTTTATGGCAGACTTGTTAACCCATAATATGATCCCATGCCAAGTTATATAATTTTTGGACCAAATTTCTAATTATGGAAAATGATAAACCATTGGGGTGCAAATACAAGTTCAAAATTTTCATTTGGACATTTGAATATTTCACCTGAGTTTTGGACATGAACTAAGCACTAACATATGTACATACATATAATTTTTTCTGGATTTTTTGGTCCTTATTTAAGACACATGTAATTCAAATTGGAACTACTTCCAATAAATGCACAGATATTCATTTAAACTCTAAATAATAGCAGATCATTTTGGAAAAATTTCAAACTTTACGAGAACCTATATAATATAGTTACGTTCTTGTAAATTTTTTGGGGCTTTTCAGATAAATATTTATTGTATGTACTTCATAAGGCACCTTAATTAGTGATTAAAAAATAGAAAATATATATTATTACATAACAAGTGGCCATGTAAATTTATATTTGTCAATTCACATCTCATATTAAGTTTTAGTTAAAATCTTGATTCAAAATAAACTAAACCCTAACCCTAAACCATAACCATAACCCTAACCCTAACCCATAAACTCTCCACTGACGAGCAATAAGTCAGCGCCCATCAGTGGAGACCCCCCTCTACCGACGGGCATTTACAAGGCGCCCGTCAATGGAGGCCCTAACATACTACCCTCTGGTAGTGTCCTACCATTGACGGGCGGATACGAGGTGCCCATCAGTGGAAACCCTGCACGTATATAAGACAACGGGCGGGACTTGGCGAAAAATTCACCAAGTCCCGCGCGTTCTTTCGAACCAGCAGCGAGACCGCCACCCTCCCCGATGCTGGCTGGCTGCTCCGCCGCCGACCGCCCTCCCCTACCGTACCTGCGCCGCTAGCCTCCTCTCCCCTCCTCGGCGCCGCCTTCTCTCACCCTCCTCACCGGCGGTTAGGATTTTCCTCGGGCCACCACCTCTGCGCCGCCACCTCTCCCTCTCCACCACGCCGCCACCTCAACCTCTCCTCCACAACGCTACCTCCGCGCTGCCGCCTCCACGCTGCCGGCCAATAGCTCACCCCGTGCCGCCACCATCCTCGCCCCACGCCACCGGCCGTTCCCCACCCCCGAGCTCCGGCCGATTTGGTCGCCGCCCCGACTGCAGCATTGACCGGCCGCCGCCCTGACTCCTGCATCGGCCGCTCGCCGCCCTGACTCCTTGTTCTTAGCAGTGCAGCGAGGAGGTAATCAGAGCCTTCTCTCCCTCTCAATCCTTCTCTGTTTTGAATTTTTTCCAGAGAATGTGCTATTGTGAAAATGATTGTGCAGAAATTTTGTGCTATTTTTGGTGAACTTTGTAAACAGAAACTGAGGCATGGTTCATAGATTCTTTTGAGGAATGGCGCAAAGCAAAGAACCTCAGTAATTTTATATTGCTTGGTCATTCTTTTGGAAGATATGTTGCGTCAAAGTATGCCTTAAAGGTAATATTCAAAATACATTTAGTGAGTGAAGCTTCTCCTCGGATACCTATGATTGTACTAAAGTTTTTGTTTTGTTCCAGCATCCTGAACACGTCCAACACTTGATTTTGGTTGGTTCTGCTGGCTTTTCATCAGAAACAGATCATAGCTCTGAGTGGTTAACCAAGTTCCGAGCAACATGGAAAGGCATGCTAGTGAATCATCTTTGGGAATCCAATTTTACCCCTCAAAGAATTGTTAGGTAAGGCTAGGCCTTCTTATATTTGTATTTTTGTACCTAAAATCTAATGAGAAGGCAAGACTGCAATGGAAGACCCTCTACTTCACAATTAGGAGCAATCAGGTGCCTCTACTTAAATTTGAACAGTGTAGGTACCTTAACAAAATGGACCAGTCCACCACTTCTGTCTTTGTTAGCTGATGGAAGTGTTATATGGCAATTATTTATGCCAGCTGTGACTGCCATATCAGACCAAGCCTCCTACATGGTTTTGTTAGGAAAATAGCAAATGAAAATTGAATGGAAGTTCCAAAATTAGCTGCACTAGCATTTGTTTTCAAATTAAAAAATAATCCAAATTGTACTCCAAAACAACTCAAATTAACAAAAACCACAACCATATTTGTGGCAGCACCAGAAATTAAAGCAGTAGTACCATTTGCTTTCAAATAAAAAAGCTACCAAATTATACTCCAACATAACTAAAATTAACAAAAACCACGACCAAATTTGTGGCAGCAACCAAAAATGAAAGCAGCACCAATCAAACTTTTGCTCCAATGATGGAAACCTTCATCAGAAACAGATTCCATCACTGGGATCATGCAAGAGCTGAACTATTTTTTTGCAGCTCTATTTTTTTTAAACCTCATAAATCTACCAGTGACGGGCCCTTAGAAAATGCCTGTCAGTGGAAGGAGGAGCCACTAATGGGCACTCACCAGGGGCCCGTCAGTGGTGATACCTCCAGGCGCTTGCCACGCTAGCCCTGCAGGGGTTTCCTTTGACGGGCAAATTGGGCCCGTCAGTGGAGGGCACCCCTCCACTGACATTCCTAGGCTGACGGGCCCCCGGCCCGTCAGTAGAGGGGATTAACTGCCCGTCAGTAAAGGCCCATTCTGCAGTAGTGTCCGGCGGGAGACGCGACCTGGTCCTGCAGGGGAAGCAGTGGGATCCGGCGGGGAAGTGGCCTGCTCCAGGCGGGGGAGGGGGTTTGCTCCAGGAGGGGGAGGCCAAGGGGGAGCCGGGGGAGGCGGGATCCGGCGGGACCCAACGGGGGAGGGGTCTGCTCCGGCGGGGGAAGTGGCGAGGGAGGCGGGGAGTCGGGATCCGACGGTAGAGGCGCGGGAGAGGCGGGATCCGGCGGGGGAGCCGGGGGAGCCGGGGGAGGCAATGTGGGACCCGGAGGAGGCCACGGGGAGCCGGAGGAGGCAGGATCCGGTCGAACCCGACGGGGGAGGCGGTCTGCTCCGGCGGGGGAAGTGACGGGGGAGGCGGGGAGTCGGGATCCGATGGTGGAGGCGCGGGGGAGGCGAGATCCGGTGGGGGAAGCGACAGGGGAAGTGGCCAAAGAGGCAGGGGAGGCGGGATCCGGCGGGGCAAGCAGCGACAAGCTGCGGGAGAGGCAGGATCCGGCGGGGGAGGCGGCAACAAGCGGCGAGGGAGGTGACCGGGAGGCGGGATCTAGCGGGGGACAACGCTGTAGAGGGAAGCGAGCACGAGCAGTCGGGGCGGCGGGCCGAGGGCGCGAGGGGATGGTGCTGGGCAGTGATGGCGGCAGCGCGTTAGCCCTAGCGGCGCTGTGGTAGAGAGCAAAGGGGAGGGGAATGGCATGTGAGGTCGAGGAAGGGAAGAAAGAAAAGAAACGAGGAGTTTTCCTGAGTGACAGTTTTTTTATAATTAATGTCAAAACCGAGGGTAAGATTGGAATGGGATAAGTGAGGGGAGGGGAGAAGCTCAGGAAGCCACGAAATTGGGGCTTCCTGCCACTAATGGAGAATAGGGTGGGCTTAGAAATTAAGCTTTGCTACAATTTTGTCTTGAGTTTAGCTTAAGGCTTATTTTGACATATAAGCTCTTTGGAAGCTGTTCCTAAGGGGGCCTTTATACTCTTGTATGTACATAGAATAGATTATTCTACACATCTTTTAAAAGATTCTTCATGTCAATCTTAAATTTGCGATGGTTTTTAGATAGCGCGTAAATTACTATCGGCTGAAAAGGATTTTACTACAACCTAACCATACATTTACGATCACTCGCAATTTCATGTTCATTGTCATAAATTCACAGTGGCTTTTACAACTAGGATTTTACTACCTTTTAGTCACTCTTTTACAATCACAACCACACTTTTATGATCGCGCACTCGCCGCTTTAATTTAAGAAACAAGGAGGAGGTGTGATCGAACCGTGGACCTTGTATACATAGCTCTGCTCCATTAGCCAACTAGGCTA
Organism: Stipa capillata; assembly: GCA_019208055.1. Lineage (NCBI taxonomy): Eukaryota > Viridiplantae > Streptophyta > Magnoliopsida > Poales > Poaceae > Stipa > Stipa capillata. The sequence goes on from JAGXJF010005405.1 coordinate 682,950, forward strand.
TGCAAGTGATTGTGAACAACTAGATAAAATATTTGCTTTCTAGGCATGGTTGGACATGCAGTAAATTGATAATCATGAGATCGTGAAAACATAGAAAAAAGATAGTAATTTTGGACGGATTTTACTAGTCATTGATAATACTAGAAAAGAAGCATGAAAAACATGTTCGCACTAGAAAGTGATCATAAAAACACACACGATATAGTAATTTTGCACATAATTTTACTGTCGGACTCACAAAAATGCTAGTAAAAACCATCCTTAAAAATTATGACATTGTGTATATAGTTTTACGACCAAAGTGTGGAATAGCTTATGTTAAGCGTAGCTATAGATTAGGAGATCTATATACGTGTGTATAGGTGTGGACAGGAACTAAAGGTTACGCCAACCAAATGAGTAATGTAATGCAACAAAATTAGTAAAAGGGGACAGGGTGTGCTAATATTTATATTTTTCTTGAGATTCAAAGGGTTAATGTATGCACTTGTTGGATCATTGAAGGGGGCCTTGACTCCTGCTAGCCCCCTGCCTCTATCACTATATATGCTTGTCATGTGAGTATGTAAGTCTCCATTTGGAATGCAAGAAATAGAAAAACATCGGAACTAAGATGTATGCCATATGTATTTCTATAGATATCAAATGGTCGTTTAGAACCTCTTTTAGAACATAGGAACCTAATAATATGGAAATGAAAAAATGTAGGGTCTAATAGGAATGTTAACCTAGGAATCCTACAGGAAAGAAGATTCTGGATGGTTCACAAGAAAACACATAAAAAATTATGTTATAGATATCACCTGATTAGAGAGAGAAGGAAGATGGAAAGAGAGAAGATGCATCGAACTCTCAAAGGAACTTATAACATGAGGTTAGACCTCATTTGCAATTCCTCCAAGATGGATAATGAAATTTTCCTTGACTATCCTATCAAATTCGTTTGAAGCTATCTACAATCCAAAACGAAGGAATAAAGAAAACATAGGATTGTAATGTCGTATCATCTTGCATCCTATAGAATTGAAAGAATGTTTGGTTGCTCTAGGTTGTGGGAGTCAATGAAAGTTTTCTATAAAATGTAGCCTAAATTAATCATTAGAAATTTTTTATATAAGTTACAATCCTACAAATTAAAAACTCAAATAGGAGAAATTTGTAAAGATTATGATATTTAGAAAGTCTTAAAATTCCTTTCTTTCAAATCAAAGAAGCCTTAGACAAGTAGCATCTGGAACTAATTTATGGAGGTATGCAGTGATTAATCACATCAACACTCCATCTATTATTGAGAAAACATAATCTATTTGCTTGGAAAAGAGGAGGTAAAAGCAAGTAGAGTTAGCTGTTTGACTTTTTAGCGCGTACATATTATTTAGAGTCAATATGAAAGTTAAATCATATAATAGGTTATCTCTTAAACTAACTCTACATAAAAAGTTGACATTAAATGTAGCAGTGTGCAAAGGCAATAAACTTGACTAGCTTTAGAGCTTTAATTCTTTATAGAGTTCGACTCTTTCACGTAGAGTTAATTTTATTCTTTCTCCTTCTTTCTTCATATTACTCCCTCTGATTCATAATATAAGTAGTTTTAGACTTGGGCACAAGAATTAAGGAGGGGTTAGTTAATGTACCAAATGACACTATTATCCTTGTCTTTCATGCAATAAATAATCTAGAATATGCAAACATGAGAAAAGAGCTCATTAACCATAACAATTAAAGAGGGGTAGATTAGGAAAAAACTGACATAAACGTGCATTGGAGTCCTAGAACTACTTATATTTTGATAAACCTCTTAAATCCTAAAACTACTTATATTATGAATCAGAGGGAGTAGCAATTATCTTATATAGTAAGAAGAAGAGTTGGATAACATTATATATTTATTGATGTACTTAATGCTTTGCATGCTGGCTTAGATAGCTCTGGTGCGATAGCAACGGCCCAAATTTAGTAATTTTTGAGATTGCATTAATCACAATGCGTGCTCACGCGTGTATATGAGTATAGTTTTTTTTTCCTTTTTTGAGGTAGTATATGAGTATATATAGGCATGCAGTTTTTGGTATGGACCATATCTATGGAGTAGCAGCAGCATATTTTGCTTGCAGTGGTAGCAGGGCCGGCAGGGTGAAGATGCATGCACGAATACATGGTTCGAAAAAAAAGACGCATGCATGTATGGTAAGCTCCATATTTCCATTTGCATGTAGATGGGTCTTCCATACAGATCTAGAGAGAGATCTCAATCATGCACCCATATATGTATTACACTTGTACAGTGGACACTAACATACGTCCTCTATTTTCAAATACTCGAACTTATTTGACTTAACATGATCTTTAAAGTTAAATTTTGACCGCTCGCTTTTTGTTAACACATTTACTAAATGTTATAGAAGTGTATGGTAGCAAAAACATTTGTTACGACAGATCTAACAAATACCATTTCAATATAACCAAACTAATTAAGTACTTAATAGTCAAAAAAATTCAAGTTTAACAGGTCAAAGTTAAATATGACCAAGTATTTAAAAACAGAGTGAGTGCTAGACTATGCTATACATATGTGTAGACACCCTGGCAGATCATATCTAGAGAATGAGACGGATGGATCTGATCTGAAGGAGTGCATATGGATCCAATTGGCTATTGCTGCTGGATCGAGAGCAGGAAGTACGGCTAGGCTACGATGGAGTGGTAGCTACTGTAGTAGTCCAATGGAGAAGAGAAGAGAATCGATCCGGGGCAGGAGGACAGCATTGACGACTGTGCAACGTCCGAGTTCACCTTTGTGTCAGCGGTTGGCTAGCCTAGCTAGGAGTACTAGCTAGTAGCAGTAGATTAGATGCACAACTACTTGCCTAGCTTGCACTGAAACGTTGCGTCCAGTCGAGTCGAGTACGTACTTGCCTTTTTTACCCAGCTGCTCAATATTGATCTATATAAGCAAGCACTACAGTTGTACTAGCTGCTTAATTAATAAATTCCATGACTGAAACAAACAATGCAATGTTGTGTTTCCGCCACTCGATCAGTAGCTAGCGCAGGTCAGGCAGTGATTTTGACCTGGCGGGGAGCTTTTCTGTGATGCTGCATGCTGCCTCGCCGCTAGACTATGCCCTGCTGACGTGCGTCTGCCACCGGAGCAGGGAAACCACGTGTCGACCTCGCAATGGACCATCTCCCTACTCCACTCGCTCCTCCTATTGTCTGCTCTCTGTCTCACCGGCCGGCAGTTCCAAGTCTGCAATTTTTTAAATATTATTTTTTTTCTCGTAAATCGCAAGAGTACATGATGTAATGGAAAAATTTCAAAAATAACACTTCGTCGGCTGCACAACTGCCGAAATATAGTTATCGGCAAACGAATAGCCGAAATAAGAAAGTCGACAGCCCAGCAACCGACTACAGCAACGGATTTCGGCGCCAAATCCTAGTCGGCCAGCCAGCTGCCGACTTGGGCCTGGCTGCCCTATTTATCCACCCTCAGACCTCCTCCCACTCACCGACGAACATAATAGATCAACAACGTAGATAGAGAGGAGAGGAGAGAGGTTTTGGAGGCGAGTTGGAAGAGGGTTTTCGGCAGGGGGGCTGAAGTGAGGTAAATATTTGAGATTTTTTTTAGTTGGTTGGATGTATTAATCATGCCTACACTACAAAATGGTAGGAATGGCTTCATCTAGTTCGGACGACATACCGAAGGAGAAGTTTCCTGCCGATGTGCCAAACAGAGTCGAGGTTCCCCTCTGCTGGTGCCAAGATCCGTGCAAACTAATGGTGTCAAGAGAGATGTCGTACACATTCGGAAGAAGGTTCTTCATGTACGCTAACTACGATGAAGAGCCAGCGAATGTTGCCGTGCGCACACAGCGTCGAAGGGTAAAACACGCATTGCACCCGGTAGTTCTTGGTTCCACCTGTTCGTAACACGATGCAACACAATGCTAATACTTATTTGCTTGCAATCTCCACCCACTATATGTGACTACATTCAGTGGCTGGACAATACCCAATCGAAAGAGGATGAAGAACAACTGATGCGTGAGGTATATTTTAGGCGAGATTACACTCTGCAACGCATGCACGACGCGGAAGAGGAGGAGAAGCGAAAGCGTTGGCAGGAGCAGCAACGCAAGGAAAAGATGGAGGCGGAACATCGAGCTGCGAAAGCACGTGAAGCTGAAAGGGCGAGGAAGCGCGAGACCGCGCGTCGCGCGAAGGAAGAAGGAGAGGAAGCTCACGCTCGTCGTATGAGGAAGGGAAAATATCCGAAAGGCCTTGAGTAGGTTGTCCTACGTTCTAATATCTTAGTTGTTGTATTATTAGGTTGTCCGGTTCTATGGTTGTATCATGCGAACGTTATCGTACCATCAACCCCATGTGTACCGATAACAATGTATCGTACTCGTAATCTAGATTTCGATAAAATAAACTAAGTGTTCCAAGGAAAAGTAGTAGAACTAAGATAGATAAAATTCAAAAGGATGCGGTCATAAATATTCGAAAAAACTACTCCTGCTAGTCTCCCTGCGCAGGTCCTCCTGGGCCTCCCTGTCCACGTCCTCGACGCGGCCCCCTCCGCGGCCTCTTGCGGAAGTTCGAGTGCGTTAAATGTCCCGGCGGAACAATCGTACGACGGCCTCTACTATGCAAGGGCTCATCAGGCTGAGGGGCGGTAGGCTGGGTGTGCTGCGTGGGTGGCGGCGGCGAAGACGGGGTAGGATACCCCCCTCCCAACGTAAAACTGTCAGCGGGGTCGAACTGAGTGTTCATGAAGTATCGAGACGGGCTGTCCGAACCTCCTCCTCCATGTGACATGGGAACAAAACCTGTGGGAGACAACAGGTCAGGATTGTGTGTAAAAATGTTGAATCTTTTAGGGAAGCAGGAAAAGATTACCTACCAGGTGTGGGAATCATGGGAGGCATCCGTGTAGGTGTGCGCTGGGAGCTCGACGGCATATCCCAGGGAAACAGCTGACTAACCTCCTGCTGCAGCGCCTGCCAGGACGACCCACCGGCCTGTGAAGGACCTGGGGGAGTAGGCTGCATCGCAGACGGCCTTCCAGGGAGGTGTGATCCACGTCCTCTCTGCAGGTCGACCACATCTGTTGTCCGTGTGCAGGATAGAGCGCGGAGCAAACTACAGCAGAGCTCCTCTGCACGAGACCACGTAGTAGAGTCCTCCCTTATCCTCAATCTCGCTAGTTCGGTCGTGATGTGGTCGTGAAGCTCACCTGCCACCTCAGTTTGCACGTACATAAGTTGTTGTTAGAAACGAAAAGAGTGTATAACACATATTTTCAAACAAGTAGTAGAACGTACCGCATTGGTCCTCAAACGTGCACTTTCCAGTGGGTACAAATATGTGGTCCGTGCTGGCTGGATCTCCTCACGCTCCATGCGTGGTAGAAGGTATACGCGAGTCTGAGCAACGTACCACTGGAGGTAAGCCCGATGGGCCTGAAGGTCGAAGGCCCTAGACTCCTCCCAACAGTCCGCCGTAGCCGCCCCCAAGCCTGAATGTAAGGGTGCAGGAGTTGTGTCCACTCCTGTGCCCTAACACACCCCCCTCTACGAGACCAACTGCAAAAATAAAAATTTCGAATGCTTTATATACGTAAGTAATTTTGTTTATTCCATAATACGAAGGTAAATTGGATGTATCCATGCATGACACGATCCAGAGAAACTGCGTGTAACGATGGTCCGTCCTGATGTAGGCCGAACTGTCGCATCACACGATGCACAGCGTAGTCTTCAACGAAGATGTCGAAGACCGACTTCTTCTTTGTCATCCAGTATGCATCGTCCCTAGTGCATAATGGAGAAAGGCTGTGGGGAGCACGATAGAGCCTGGCCTTCTCGGTGTAAGGCTCCCACGTGACCTTCTCGTGAGGCAGGAAGTCGAACTGCTCCGTGAAGGCGAGGTAACAGTTTCTCATCTGTGCAGACGCGAACTGTGGCTGTAGAATGAGAGTAGAAGTACGTAAGTGCCAACAATCGAATTGATATAGCAAAAGTACGTATGGTTGTAGGCACGAACTTACTCGACGCCGTGTCCACAGTGAACCGAAAGTAGGTCCCCCGAGTGGGTTGTTGTGATACAACTCAACTCCGTAAGGCTCATCCGCGTTTATGAATGGTCTCCCTATAGGGAAACGCTCGTACGACCAAACCTGCAAAGTATATAATGTAATGACGCTATATATTGTGTAATATTCATAATATAAAGCTATGAACAACAGACCTGCAGCAGCAGGGGGCAGCCCAGCAACGATGGCTTCTTCGTAGTCCTTGTGCACGCATCACATAGCGCGCGCGTAGTGGCCGAAAGAACGGCCGATCCCCAACTCCTGGGTGGGATATCGCCAGGGTTCTGCGCGTTCGCTATCTGTCTCGCAATCTCGATGTGACGGGCATCGATCGTGTCGCCGTGAGAGTTCGTGAACATCACGTAGCCGAAAAGCCACATGATATACACCTCCAACGAACGAGTCACCTGGTGGTTCATCAACTGCTCACCAGGCCAACCAAGCTCTCCTAACTGCACGAAATGCTCAGTTGGTTACAACTTTCATAAATAACAACATGACCGAGATATGTTGTTCAAGCTTACCTCAAACCGTCGGTACCACGCCCACTTCGGGCCGTGCTTCTGACGCTCGTCGATAGGCTGTAGGGGATCATCGTGGGGACGAACACCTGCGAAGCGCTGTACAAGATCTGCCCGCCAGGTGGGTGAAGCCTCCAGAGGTCCAACTGCTGTCCCCGCGATGGGGAGACCTAGCAGGTAAGACACGTCCTGCAGCGTCGGGGCCATCTCTCCTCAAAGAAAGTAGAAGGTATGGGTCTCCGGCCTCCATCGATCTACGAGGCACGTCAACAAAGCCCTGTCGAAAGGAAAACGTCTAGACCTGACCTCCACCTTTTTATGTTCATCGTCCTCACCGAGGAGCTGGTAGTCCTCGTCAGTGCCCTCCACCATCCGTGCCAGGGAGAGTAGACCCACCCACTCCAACCTGCAAAATCAAACGCATATTACATATCACAATGACTGGCTTACATGAGGTCTCACGTAGATGTACCTATTGATCCACGCTGGGTGAATCCTCAACGTCACACGGGGGGTCCGTGTCCTGAAGACCGGGTTGAACTCGTCGTCCGCAATCTTCTTCACACGGTGCTTACCGTCCACCCACCGCCGACCGCCTCCCTCGCCGCGCCTAGCCACCGGGGCCCCACCACCTTGCTGCTCGCCTTGCCAAACCGTGCTGTCGCCGCCGCTTGCCCCTCGGGTGCGTGGGCGCGCGCGTGCGCATGTGTGTGAGGCGAGTCGGGCGGTAAAGGCCGATTAGGGCCTAGTCAGCCGATGCGATGTCGACTAGTGCTCTTTTCGGCCGATGGGTTGCCGAGATGCCCCAAGTCGGCCGATGGGTTGCCGAAATGCCCCAAGTCGGCCGAGGGTTTGCCGACACGCCCCAAGTCGGCCACGCATAGGCCAATTGCGATGCTGGTCGGCTTTCATTAGCCGATTTTTTTCTTTTCGGCACTTGGCCGGCCGACCAAGCCATATTTCTGACATTTTTTCATTTCATGTTTTACTCCTGCGATTTACGAGAAAAAAATAATATTTTTTAAAAAAATCAATCCACATCTGTCTACCACGCATTGGCTCTTCTCTCTTCACCACCACCATATAGTCCTACTGCTATCAATATCGTCAGTTTGATAGGTTATCTGTTGTGCCTAAGGATAATGTTAACCGGTCTATTAACTTTGATGAGATGCAAGCTTCTTCGGATGAAAATGCTGACAGTTCTTCTAAGAGGCCTCTGCTAAATAATATCTGTGGCCCACTTACAGAAGAGGTGATGGATGAGGTGGAGCTTGGTTACACTCTAAGTGACCTGAAAGCTATCTCTCGCAAATCCAAATCTGCCTCTTCCTCAAAAAAGTTCGCGCCAAAAAAGTAAAAAAACCTACGCGACACGGTGGTTCACGATGAGGGGCATATTCTGGAATAGCAGAGGTCTTGCTGGCTTGGCTAAATACAGATAGATCTCCGACTGCGTGATTGAACATCGATTGGATTTTATCGCGCTTCTTGAAACAAGCAAGCAGGCCTTCACAACATCTACTCTAGACCATCTATGTGTGGGTAGAGATTTTGTGTGGCACTGCCTCCCTCCTATAGGCCATTCGGGTGGCATCCTTCTTGGCATCAACCAGTCAATCGTGTCGATTCGTTGCATTACTGACGGGGAGTTTCATGTAAAATTTCATATCCGCAACAGGGATGATAATTTCGCATGGAGCCTTGTGGCAGTCTATGGGCCAGCCCAAGACAACCTAAAAGCCGCTTTCTTGGCGGAATTGGTGCGTTCTTGCTGCCATGACCCTAATCCATTATTGATCAGAGGGGACTTCAACATACTCCGCTGGTGTTGCGATAAAAATAATAGCCGCTTTCACAATCGATGCCCATTTTTGTTTAACGCGGTTATTGATAGCCTAGACTTACGGGAAATTGAATTATCAGGCAGGCAGTTCACTTGGGCGAGCTCTCATGCTCAGCCGACGTACGAAAAGCTGGATCTAGTGCTTATGTCCACAGACTGGGAAACGAAATATCCCTTAGTCTCAATAATGGCGCTTGAACGTTGTCTGTCGGACCATAGTCCCGTATTGTTGGACGCTGGAATGACTGCCTATCGTCGGTCTTCTACGTCATTCAAGTTTGAACTTGCTTCGATGGCTTCGTCGATATGGTCTCCCATTTCTGGAGGGCGGAATCCAAGGGGGGCTCTCCGATGATGCGATGGCAGCACAAGATCCATTCCTTGCGTAAGCACCTCAAAGGGTGGTCGGCTAATATTGCGGGACTCTATAAGGTGGAGAAACGACGTCTCTTGGCTGTAATAGATGCCTTGGATAAGAAGGCCGAGCTTTCTATGCTCACTACTCATGAAATTGAGTTGAAGCATAAATCCAGTGAGAGTTTGGTCAAGTTATTGCGTGAGGAGGAAATTAAATGGTTCCAACGAGCCAAGGTAAAGTATTTAGTGGAAGGCGATAATAACACTAGCTACTTTCATAAAATAATGAACGGTAAGCGTCGTAAGCAACATATCTTCCAGCTTCAGGATGCCGGTGGCTCAATAGTGAGGGAAGCGCAACTTAAGGCGCATATTACCTCATACTATAAGAGTTTATTTGGACCTCCTGATCCAAACACATTTTCAATGGATGACTCTCGTAGGGCGGACATCCCTCAGGTCACTGAAGTGGAAAATGCGGAATTAACTGCACCCTTTACCGCAAAAGAGGTTCGGGAGGCGGTTTTCCAGATGGAGCATAATAAAGCCCCGGGACCTGATGGGTTTCCTGCTGAGTTCTATCAGGTCTTTTGGGATGTCATCAAGGATGATTTGATGGCATTGTTCCACCATTTTCACCAAGGTGACCTTCCCCTTCATAGTCTAAATTTTGGGGTCATAACTCTCTTGCCGAAGTGTAAGGAGGCCCTGCGAATTCAACAATACAGACCTATTTGCTTGTTAAATGTGAGCTTTAAAATTTTCACGAAAGTACTGACTAATTGGCTTAATGGAGTGGTAGATCGTGTGGTTCGACCGACTCAAACGGCTTTTATGCGTGGATGGAACATCCTAGAGGGAGTTCTCGTCTTGCATGAGACAGTTCACGAGCTGCATAGGAAAAACTTGGGTGCTGTGCTATTTAATGTGGACTTTGAGAAGGCCTACGATAAGGTTAACTGGTCTTTCCTATTACAAACTCTCCGAATGAAAGGTTTCTCTATCCAATGGTGCAACTGGATTAAGCGCATAATATCAGGAGGGAGTGTGGGTATTAAGATTAACTAGGACACTGGTCCGTACTTCCAGACACACAAGGGCGTGCGACAAGGGGATCCCCTCTCACCTCTCCTATTCAATATTGTGGCTGATATGTTGGCGGTGTTGATTGGTCGTGCTAAAGCGGACGGCCAACTCAATGGTGTCGTGCCCCATCTTATAGATGACGGCTTATCGATACTACAATACGCTGATGATACAATTCTATTTCTAAATCATGACATCGAACAAGCCAAGCAATTGAAATTACTCTTAACTACCTTTGAATTGTTATCGGGTTTAAAAATTAATTTCCATAAGAGCGAGATCTTTTGTTTCAGGGTGGCACAAGCCGATACAGCTCAGTACACTCGGTTGTTTGGCTGTAAGCAAGGTGCTTTACCTTTTTGCTATCTTGGCATACTGATAAATTATCGGAGGCTCAGGAATTCGGATTGGAAGGAGATTTAGGAGCGCATTGAGAAACGCTTGAGTAGTTGGAAGGGCAAGCATCTGTCCTCAGGGGGCAGGCTCGTCCTCATTAACTCGGTTTTAAGCAGCCTTCCTATGTATATGTTATCTTTCTTTCAAGTCCCGAAGGGTATCTTGTCCCGGTTGGATTATTTTCGGTCAAGATTCTTCTGGTAGAGGGATGATCATAAAAAGAAATATCGCTTGACCAAATGGAACATCCTATGCCGCCCTAAGGACCAAGGAGGGCTAGGAATTCAAGATTTAGCGGTCAAAAATGAAAGTCTATTGGGTAAATGGTTATTCAAGCTACTAAATGGGGAGGGGTTGTGGCAGGATATGCTCCGTAATAAGTATTTGGGTTCCACACCTCTCTCCCAAGTTGAGTGGAAGCCTGGGGATTCTCACTTTTTGTATGGTCTTATGAGAGCTAAACGGAACTTTTCCGTTTTGGCACCTTTGTGATCAAAGAAGGAGCTCAAATTCGCTTTTGGGAGGACAAATGGCTTGGCAATGCCCCTCTAAAAGATCAATATCCATGGCTGTTTGGTATTGCTAGAAATAAATATTGTACGTTAGCTGAAGTGTTCAGTGAGGTTCCCGTTGTTGTCTCCTTTCGACGTACCTTGATTGGTTCAAATTTAGTCGCCTGGCAAAATTTACAGGTGCGACTGGCTTCTGTATAGCTATCCGCTGAGCCAGATTCCTTTCGGTGGGATTTACATAAGACTGGCGAATATTCAGTCCGCTCTATGTATACTGCTCTCATGCACTCGACTGGTCCGGTTCAAAATAGGCAGCTCTGGAAGTTAAAGATTCCTGTCAAGGTTCGCATATTCTTGTGGTAATTGCATCGAGGAGTCATATTAACTAAAGATAATTTGCTTAAACGGCGTTGGACAGGTAGCTCCACATGTTGTTTTTGCCACCATAACGAGATTATTCGTCATTTATTTTTTGAATGTACGGTCGCCCGCACGGTATGGCGCATTATTCAAGTAACTTCTAACTTGTATCCTCCCCTGAGTGTTTCTCGCATGTTTGGTAACTGGCTACGGGGTTTGGATAAGCGGTTGAGGGCATTGGTCTTGGTAGGGGCAGCGGCGTTATGTTGGTCTCTATGGCGTTGCAGGAATTCTCCTATGCAGGTTATACATTTATGTACACATTGGCTCCGTACCTGGTCTATGCTTCAGCGGCTGGAGGATCGCCAGGTGGTGCTAGACGCATGTGTTCAGATGGAGAGAGTCGTCAGGGAGGTCTTTCACAACCATGGGTGGCGGTCTTCCAACTCCATGAGATCCTTTTGTTTTTTGTTGCTGTTTTGAGGCTGCTTTTAGTTTTGTTGACAGCTCCAGTCGTTTGTAATAAATTTGGCTATGTGCATCTTTGATGCAGAGGTCGGGAGTGAATTCTTTGTAATGCATCGTCTTATTGCACCATGGGGAATCAATAAAGCTTCCAGTTTCTAAAAAAAAATAATACATATCGTCAGTGTGACCTAGTGAACAGTCATCTCGGGTCCCTTGCTTCCTTTCCTCCTTTTCAGGGTGCGCTACACCTTGCCACTTTCTTCTAATATATATGCATGTACTCTATGTATGCACCTCTTTTATTTACCAGTAATGTACATGCATGCTTTCTGTGGGCTTGGAGAACAAACTACAATGACCCAATCAATTTTTTTAGTGAAATGGGGGAGCTTTATTCAACCAAAACGTTTGTAGGAATAATGACCCAATTAATTAAGCGTCTTTAGTTGGCACAATGGAATTAAGCTTAAGCTAATTTGGACGCACACGGATGTGATGGTGATCGGAAACATATATACCTCCATGCTGGTGGGCTTAATTTGATATGTATGGGCATGCAGCAACTGGTAGAATTAATGGAAGCCCAGCTTAATCGGACCGGCCTGCGTACATATCCAGCTCACTTTGCATTTGGTTTATTTGCGTGGCCCGTCGATTTCTTTCTTGTCTTTTCAAGGCCACATGCGGACAGCGTAACGAAATTTGGTACACGTCTTTGTCGCGGGTTGTTTAGATAAATGAGCATCCATGCATCTGTGGTTTGCATTAATTAATTAAACTAATTGTTCGCACACGAACACGTCACCGTGTACCCCCGACGCCGAGCGCGATGCGCAGGACACGGAGCCGGGGGAGACTCGCTGGGAGCGCGATACGCAAGACACGCCGGCGAGTGCTTTTGGGAACCCAAAACCCCACACCCCCGGGAGGGACCCCGTCAGGGAGCGCGGCGGCTATGGGTTGCTCTGAGTCGGCCTGACCGCCCTCAGAGCTTCGAGGTTTGCTGCCGTTGAACACGAAGAACAGCGAAGAACGAAAAGCAAGATAACAAGGATGAAGAATAAAAAGATAGTAAATTGAATGCGTCGATTGGGAGAGTTACACCTCAATCGGCCATATACCCTTCATATTTATAGGGTACGTCTGGTCTTTGGGCTGGAATACAACTCTGTTTCGTGCATGATATAGCTTTCCATACAAATCGAGTCGCTTCCCTAATCTGATAATCTTGCCTGCCGTAATCAAGGATCCATCTCGCACACGAGATGTCTTTCCTAATCTGCTCAACTTAACCGCTGCGATCTGGACTCCGCCTTGTATACGAGATATCCTTCCATATCAACCGGGAGTCTTTTCAAATCTCGTACTTTCCTTTAAACGTCATGATCAGCTAATGTTCCTTGTGTCCCAAGTTAGGGTTCCTGGCACCAGAAAAGATTTCTCAACAAACAACTCGATGCCTTGACTCACCTGCGGGATAATTCGGGAGCATCACGACTCAGACGAGTTAGCATCGCTGGAGCTCGAACGTGCTATTTAGAACCCGTCTCGGGCATACTCGGGACCGCGAATGCTTGGGGACGCGAGTACTCGGGGACACGAGTGCTCGGGAACGCAAGTACTCGGGAACGCGAGTGCTCGGGAATGAGTACTCGAGAACACGGGAACTCGAGTGCTTAGGAATGAGTACTCAGGGATACGAGAACTCGAGACCCAGTACTCTGATACATTCGGCAACCGGGGCGCTGCCTCAGGACTCTGCGGGATCTTTTGTGAACATTCCTGTGGTCGGGACCATAGCGGAGCACGAGAACTCGGGATACGAGTGCTCGGGACTCGGGGACGCTGCAAACCACTCGGCGTGGACCACGATTCGGTAATGTTGTAAACCTTACCCGATGCACTTGGGCCATTTGGGGGTACTGCCAAATTTGGTCGTCAACACTAATGGTAGGGAATTTCGAGTGCAATGCTGTCTAGACGTACGTACGTTCGGTACGGCTGCTACGAGTCATACGAGTCAAGAGTACTTTATTTGTTTCAAAATAGATATTTTTTAGTTTTCTGATATTCTAAAATTATATCCTTCTATGCTTTTAACATAGTTTTAATTATTTTATTTCTATTTTTTCTTTCTTAATATCATAGAAAAGATAATTATTACTGGTAGTACTAATATGGTAGTACTAATATTTATTTTTTTAGAAGAAAAAAGGATAAATATGAAAATAAGCACAACTTTAAAATGTCCTTCATATCTATTTTTAAACGGATGAATTATTAACTAGCTAGTATACCAACAAACAATCGACTAGGAACTCCCCAATTGTGTTGCGTCTGGACCTGATATAATAGGTCAGGAGAAATTAAGAATGGACCCGGCCCGTCCGTCCAGAAGCATCGATCGACTGAGTGTGTGCATCATGGACCAATTCAACCACTAGCACAAGATCTCGATCGTTCACCAACCACACTCGGTGCTATGTCCATCTTCTTCCTCATACAGCTTCTCATCATGGATCAGCTGTTACGCGTACGCATCACTTAATTCTTCTCTTTCTATATTAATTGATCTCTGTACGTAGTAATGCAAGCTAGGCTAGCTCCATGGATTCAATCAGCTCCCACTAGCTATTACAAGCAGATAGTACAATTGTAATGTACAAAGGAAATTAAACGCACACGGGAAAAAGGAACGACTAATATTCCCTCCGTATTATAACAGATACTCCCTCCGTCCTAAAATATAAGACAAGTACGTATTCCAAGATTTACTATTAGACTTATAATATTTTGATTATGTGATATAAAAGTGATATTGCTGGATTCGTTTTTGAAAGAACTTTCTAATGATATCATTTTTGTATCATATAACTAACATATTATAGATCTAATTGTAAATCTATCTTGAGATACGTGCGTACCTTATATTTTAGGACGGAGGAAGTATTGTTTTAACCTTTCCAAGTTCTTTTAAATAGAAATCATTCTACAATTTCATAACGATTTTATCCATCCTCTTGCTACTTTGCCTTTCATTAATTTTCTTTTCCCAGATAAGCAATTAACACAAATACATTAAAAGTAGTAATACGTATTAATTTATAAGTGATACTTTATCTACACTTAATTTATACGCTTAACTCTACAACATATCTATTGTAACGCAGAGGGAGCATCTTCTCTCTTCAAAATCAAACTAGCAAATCCTAGCTATATATATATATATATATATATATATATATATATATATATATATATATTTATTTATTTATTTATATATTTATTTATTTTACACTTTTCACTTATACAAGATTACAAATTAAATCATATAGCTAGGCAGTACTTACAAGATAATTAAACAGACATCGCTAAAAATAAAAATGAAAGCTTACTAGCTAGTAGTAATATATAGCAACAAGCTAGCTAAGTATAGCTAGGTAGCGGAAGATATGTAGATGATGGAAGAGGAGAGGATATACATAGCGCCAGCGCGGGAAGGGTAGTAGCTACATGATGTTGCATGCAGCGTTGGGGTTGTCGTCGGAGAAGGCGTTGGTGTACTTGACCTCCGTGGAGGAGGCGCGCGCGAGGGGCGCGGCGTTGGGGTCAGCGAGGACGTTGCGGACGTAGCCGGCGGGCGCCTTCTTGTCGTAGGCGCCAGGGGCGTAGGGGTGCGGCACCACGTCGTAGGGCACGTAAGGCCATGGCTCGACGCGCTTCCCCGTCTTGTAGGCGACGCGGCGCATGACCTTGGCCGGGTCGACGTAGCCGGTGACGGTGACCTTGTTCTGCTTGGGCAGCACCTCCACACCGGTGACGCCCTCCATGCCCTCCACCGCCTTGCGGATCTTGCGCTCGCACCCCTCGCAGTCGATCCGGACCTTCATCTCCACCGTCTGCAGCTGCTTCCGCTTCTTCAGGTGACGCCGCGTACGCACCGTCGGGCACGAGCACAGCTCCGACACCGCATCAACGATTCCCATCTCTCTCTTTCTTTCGTAATTGATTCGACGATTCTTTCTCTAGTTCGCGCAGCAAGCTATACCTAATTAGCTCTTTAAAAGAGCTAAGATGGATAGATGAAGCTGGCGATAGATCGAGGAGATATAGACGGGCAGCAACAAACTGTGTGACACGTGCGACCTGGCTAGCTAAGAGTGATCCCTGATCGAGTGGAGGAGAGGATCAGGACGAGACTGGCGCGCTCTCTGGATCGGCTTCGGTCCCACACGCATACGTCGGCAGCACAGATATCTCTGTTGCCGGAGGCTGCCACGTCATACTAATTAAATAGACCCGGACAAGCTATAACCAAACACAAAGACAACTCGCCTCTCTAAAAATCGCCATCGTCTTCGTCCAGAGGAGTCGATAAAGAAAATACCTAACATATTGCAAATCGGTATCCAACTTTTTGTGGGTCTCAGTTGATCTCAGCCTCTTTTCTAAGGGGAGGACTCCCTTCTTACGTATGATTGATTGGACTGGTCTGTGGTCGGTGGGCCCTCTTCCGGATAGCTTATGGATTCTTAAAATCATTAATTGAACTATATAATTTTAAGTACATCGTTACTCTATTGATTTTGCAAGCTTCCTCTTATGTCTGCTGAAAAATGCCCTCAAGGTTCAACCCCAATTACAGCCACCTGCCACTAAGTATATAAAAAAATTGTCAGCTATTTTTCTAATTTCCCCTCCTCTCTCCTCTCCTTTCCTGCTTCCCACTGGCTCCACACCCGAGCAGTGGCGCTACCGGGCTAGCTCGGCCACCACCGACCACGGTGCAGGGCTGTGGGAGCTCCGCGGATCTGCCGTCCCTCAACAGATCTCCCTCACTCGCGACCCCCACCCTCAGATCACCTAGCTCCTCTCCTCCTCCAAGCTGCTCGTCCCGAGCCAAATGTTGCTCCTCTCTACGGTGACAGTGCTGTCCCCAAACCTGACTAGATGCCGCTCCTCCTCTAGGCGTTGTCCCCAACCTGACGCCTAGGAATGATTCACACACAAGGATCAGCAGTTGTCATGGCTAAAATAGGTGACCTGTTGGAATAATTTGACACTTTTAGGTTTATTTTAGTCTAGAAATATAATATGACAGAGATCATCATAATATCGATCAGGAATTGCATGTACGGACTAGCATGCGAACAACTTCTAAGCAGAAATATGGCATATATATATATATATATATATATATATATATATATATATATATATATATATCTCGCGTATATGTGCTAGCTTGGAAACTCTCAGCAAGAAAATGATCAACATGATTAAGTAGATGTACCCATGATTAGAAGATGGCGCCGTGATGTTGTAACGTAGTTGACATCATGGATGAAGACGTAGAAGAGGTCCCGGATGAAGTAGAGGATGTCCTGATGTCATAGAGGAGGTCCTAGACGCTACAGAGGAGATTCTGAAGACATCTTGCACCAATGAGCAGTGATGTCAAGCGCTACCCAAAAATCTTACGCGTCCCCACTCGGTGCAAGCTCACGAGGAACGAATGGTTTCAAATTCCTACCCTCCCATCCACCAGTGCACACAGATGCGACGAGACGGAGTAACCTAGAAGCAGCGCCGAACAAAAGAATGAGGCAATGCGGAGAGAAATGAAGAGTGTTGTAATATCTCTACCTAGGGTGTAAATATCCTTATATAGCTCCTGGCTAGGTAAGGCTAAGGTCATTGGAGGAGTTACATGTAGCAACAGTCACAACAACTCATCAGTTATGTGTTTCTGATTGAGCTAGAAACGTCTAACCGTTTGTTTTCATATTAAGTCATGTTGTAACATTTTACTGTTCATTTATCCATATCAAGATGGCAACGGGGACCCGTTCCCCAATCATCGTCGGGGAATTCCTCTATTAAGGTACAAGAATGGGAGAGATTTGGTCCTCGCGGGAATGTAAATGGTTCAAATCAATCCCCGTCGGGTCGACAGGGCCGGAGATAGGCTCCTACACCCCATACCTGTCCCCTGTGGGGACCTGCTAAAATCTGACATGTAGACCTATTTCATCAAAACCCTAGGCCTAAATCCCTTCCCGCTGCCCCACGCCGCTCGCCAGCCCCCAAATCCCAAATCTCTAGCTGCCCACCGCGCCTCGCGGGGTTATTAACCCCATTGGGGGTGGGGACGGGGAACCTGCGGGGTTTTTATCCCGTCGGGGGCGGGGAGCGGGAGAAAAGTTCCCTGAGGCTAGGGACAGGGAAATTTCGGGGCCGCGGGGACAGGTCTGTTAAACCGATCCCCAGCGGGGAATGTCCCTGTTGCCATCTTTATACCCCTACCAGTAAAATAGAACTCCAAAATCTCGAGTACACGCGCCGAGTTCAACTCAGTCCACGACACGCATACACGGATGTGGCGAGGCGAGTAAGCGAGTGAGTGAGCACACGTGTATAGTATATTCTTCTTATGCTACAAACAGGTGTCATACACAATATATTATATGTTAGTGATCTTCTACTTCTATAAACGATGTGATACTAAATGTGAAAGATCGAGATCTATCGACTAGAGGGGGTGTGAATAGGAGATTATCAAATTTTACTCAAATTAGTTGTTTAGCATGCAAGAGTGGGGCAGATTGAGGATGAAGGAACAACTGGCAAACTAGATCTAGCTCAAATGAAGAATAACAAGCAAGTAAAGAGCTAGAATGAGGACAACAAGATTTAACCCGAAGTTCAAGTTGTTGGCAACAATTCTACGTCTTCGTTTGGAGAGGCTGAGCACTTAGCTCCGAAGACACACAGTCTTCACCTTCTTCTCCTTGAGCCAAGTCCACTTAGTACTTGCTCAATCACTCGTGGTAGATCTTGAGGTGATCTCCGAACCTTCACAAACTGTTGGAGGCGAATCCACAAATTGGAGCTCTTCAACGATGCCTAACCGGTTAGGAGATGCCAAATCTTCAAGAGTAACAAGTTTGAACTCTAGGCTCGAAGAAGCTCTTGCTTGAATGCTCAATCAAGTCTCAAATCTCTCAAGGCTTTCCTCTCTCAAAGTAAATCTCAAAGGAGTCAAGAGGAAAGGGGAACACAGATATGAGAGAATGCTTTTTAGCGCTGAGTGTCCTGCGGAGCCCGCAGGGGGTTGGGGACCATATATAGGCACTACTCAGAAAAGAGTCGTTGGGCACAAAGATTCTTCTTTGGAGCAATTAGAATTCAAAACCAGAAGCACCGAGTTTCAAACCAACGATCAGATCTGAGGAACTCAGATGCACAGCGAAAGTCTTCAACTCAAAGTCGGTAGTTCCGAAAGAAACACGGCCACACCGGGATTGAAAATTGAACTCCTCAAAGTAACTTCCAGAAAAGATTCCCGGTAGTGCCGACTTTGAAGAACGGTTAAACCGAGATTTGAACTATTGACACGTTCTTCTCCCACAGAGAAGAAATTCGGTCAAACCGGAAACCAACTCGGTAACACAGCTTCTCAAATAGATCTAAGTCCAGAAGAGATTCTCGGTACCTCCAGAAACAGAACTGGTAGAACCGAAGACAACACACATGGGACTTAGTCTAGGGCAACAGAAGACCTAAGTCCAGAGGAGATTCTCGGTGCAACCAAAAATGAAACCGGTAGAACCGAGGACATCAAGAATGTGACTTAGTCTGAGATAACATAAGACCTAAGTCCAGAAAGGATTCTCGGTACACCCAGAAACGAAACCGGTGAAACCGAAGACATCGAGAATTAGACTTAGTCTACAACGGCATGAGACCAAAGTCCAGAATAGATTCTCGATACAACCGGAAATGAATCCGGTAGAACCGAAGACAAAACACATGGGACTTGGTCTGAGACAACAGAAGCATATCTCGGAAGCACCGGTCTTCAAGAATGGAAATACCAGTTTTTGAAATATGAAACTATGGCAAACCCTAAGCGGCAGGGTTTCCTAACTCTCCGACACAGAGGCCATTCTCGGCAGCACTGGGTTGAAGACCGGTCATACCGCAATTGAAGCTCTTCGAGGCTTGT
This sequence comes from Stipa capillata, assembly GCA_019208055.1. Taxonomy (NCBI): domain Eukaryota; kingdom Viridiplantae; phylum Streptophyta; class Magnoliopsida; order Poales; family Poaceae; genus Stipa; species Stipa capillata. Next base: position 702,610 of record JAGXJF010005405.1, read on the forward strand.
GACAACTAAGTCATCAAACCTAGCAACAGAGACCAATCTCGGTACATTCGATTCTTCAAACCAGTATTACCGAGAATTACTTTCTGTGTCTCAGAAAGAGATTTCAAAGAAGTCTTCTGAGATTTGGCTGAGCACACATGAAGATTCTTCCTCTAACTTAGATATCTTACTCCTCTTAATAGGCGGCTTGTCCTATAGACTCAAATGATCTTTTGATCATATCAAAGACTAGAAAATCACCACTAATCTTCTAGATCCAAGCCTTCCTTCATCTTTAACTTTTTAAGGGTCGACATCCGTTGATTAAACCAATTACTTGGGGACTATACACCTGAATACACTCAATAAATCATTTGTCCCTTAATCGTTTGTCATTAATCATCAAAACCCACTAGGGGGCACTAGATGCACTTTCAAAATGTCTTATACATATCTTATAATTTAGTAAAAGTTTGAGATTTATCTAAAAATTATTTACATGGGCCGAGCCCGGTATATCTAACATGACCTAGGACCAACAGATGAGCAAAATGTGTTCAGCCTTTTGCAGGAAAGAAACAGGAGCACAGGCAAGTACCTGTGCCATTGAAAAGGCTTGATTCTGCCAATCAACTAGTCATGATTGGTGGCATGTATGCTTTGTATCATTGATGCTGAAAGTCCGGGACCAACTAGATGGGTTGGGCATGTACGTGCAACTCCTCCGTGATGATTTTATTTATGGTAGCAAAGATGCGTTGATTCATCGAGTTGAGAAAATTGATGCCTCGTTTCCTTGCCATTATTTGATTGTATAATTTAGTACACTACTACAGAATTCATTTAACGGGATGCCCCTGTACAGACGGTTTTTTGAAGCCGTCTGTACAAATAGTATCGCAGACGGTTCCAAACGAAAATCGTCTGAGAAAATGAGTACGAACGGTTCCTAACAAGTGGGACGCTATTGGAACCGTCTGTACAAATAGCACAGATGGGTCCAAACTGGAACCGTCTGTACAAATTGAACAGTATAGACGGTTCTAAGTTTGGAACCGTCTATACAAATCTGTAAACAGTAAAGACGGTTCTAAATTTGGAACCGTCTGTACAAATCAAACAGTACAGACGATTCAACTTAGAACCATCTGTACAAATCGAATAGTACAGATGGTTCTAAATTTGGAACTGTCTGTACAAATAGATGAAGCAAGGCTAGTTGATACTCTGCTGCCGCGGCAGCAAAAACTGTAGATTTTCTTGCCGCGACAGGAAAGTCGCAGCGTCGGGGAGGGAGTTTGATAACTCCGATTGTCGAACGGTTTTCACGGCTGTGAGCGGGAGGCTAAACTCTACGTCTCCAGAAATTTTGAGCCAATTCCGAGAAAGTCGACGAAACGACTAGTGGAAATCCCGGCCCGAAATCGAACATTTTGAAAACAACACCTCGACAAAAGTACTCGGCAGAAGCTGGGATCAAGGTGAAAAGCAAGTCCTCGACTTAAGCTAAACAGGGAAACAAGAATCACCCAAATTGGAGTCCGGGTGGAGGAGATATGCCCTCCGCAAGATCAAAAAAAGTAATGAAAAAACTTCCAGAGCTAAAAAGTCCTACTTAGAAGCCGAATTTTGAGGGTCAAGATGGGTACATGTGTATACACGTGTATAATTTTCGGATGCGCCTCGTCGTTAGCTTTGATTTGAGTGGTCATGGACCCAAAACGGATTTCGTATGAGAAAGTTATGGCTGTTTTACTAAAACTTCTCAAACTAGAGTTGAATCTGGACTCAAACTAGTACTCAGAGCTACAGCACAGACGGCTCTAATTTGAAACCGTCTATACAAATAGCATAGACGGGTCCAAATTGGAGCCGTATATACAAATCGAACAGTACAGATCGTCTGTGCTATTTGTACAGACGGTTCCAAATTTAGAACCGTCTATACTAGAAGCATCCCGTTTAGTCGTAGGAATTAGTTAAGAGGAAAACCATCCCGTCTGTATCGCGTACTTGGCCTAGTTCAACTGGCAACTCCTCTGGCTTGGACAACACGAGGTTGCGGGATCGAATCCCGCTGGAAGCATATTGTGCGATTTAATTCCAGTGGTTGGATGGGATGACGCGGGCGGTGGGATGAGATGTGGCTGAAGACTAGGCACATGGCGCGATGGGTCATTTTTTTATAACACGACATCACAGACGGGTGCTAATCGATCGATTTGTACATACGGTTCAAAAACTGATTTGTACAGACTGTTTCGTACAGACGGTTCGGAAAACCCTCCCGCACGGGAGTTCCGAACCGTCTGTACAAATGATTTCTGTAGTAGTGGTAGCATCTCCCCATTGTGATATTGTCATGCTTGAATTGAAGTGAATGAGCAATTTCTAGAGATATTGATGTATGCGTACGAACTGTGCACTGATGGAAAAAAAAGATATTGATGTATGTGTATGCTCTATGTACCGGTGCAATAAGATAATCTTTTTTGTTGTATGTCTGATGCATGTACGCACTCGTGTATGGAATAGGCGTTGAGCAATTTTTAGAAAGATTACACGGTGAGCAATTGTGGAATGATTAGGACGTGAGTAATTTAACAATGAGCTATTATTTATGACGTGGTATATTTTATACCTTGGACCCAAGAAAATTTATAGACCTTTGCCATTATTTGATTGCTTTAAAGTTATGATAATATAGTTTTTTTAATGTTCACAAATTTATCTTCTTGCTCAATTGCACCAAAAGTAGTCTACACAAATGATATTATCAATTAAACATACCAACAGCAAGTCTAGGGGTAATACATACTTTACATCATCCACTATATGTAGTAAGTTTCAAATTTCATAAGGCATTTAGAACAGGAAATGAGCTTTTCAGTGCTTCTCTATACCAAAGCTCTTGTGGATAATTAAGTTTAAGCTAACTTATGCATAAATCAAAACTACATAGAAAGGAGCCTATATATACTTTGCTATTCTCACTTCGCATGCCACTGGACCAATCAAGTTTCTATTCACGCAAATGTTCTAGGATAAAAACTACTCTTTCTGAAAATACATCTAAAATTGTGTGAATGTTCCACTAGTTCAATTTTTCTGTTTCCGTAGTTTGTAAGAAATGTTCCAAAAAGTTCTTACCGTAGCAGTTCATAGTCGTATATTCCACTAATTTGAAGAAATTGTTCTATCCAGTGTTCCACTAATTCTAGGAAAATTGTTTCAATATTTATATAAAATGTTCGACTAATTTGAAGAAATTAATCTGTTCGTTTATATCCAATATTCCACCATTTTGAGAAAATATGCGGCAAGTGTTCCACAAATTCAAAGCTGTTTTTTTTTAACTCTCACTTCATATCCAGTATGCTACAAATTAGACGAAAAATGCCGGCATCAATGAAAAATATGCTTGACGAACTTACCTTTATGTTAAACTCATGTTATCGTGTGAAAAAAATAATCATGGGGGACAAAAAAATAGTGAACCACGGAAGAAAAGAAGGAAAACTAATACATGAACTAACTTTTAAGCCGTCATTGAAAAGTAAAACCCAAATATACGAACGCAGCTAACGGGCAGCTAGTGAATAGCTAAGTCTTGATTATTGCAAGAAGGCAATAGGCACTTGATGGATCGTCCTAGTGGCACTTGCGCTAGCTAGATGTTGATATTGATGGGATGACGCTAGCTAGCTAGTACTCCGATCCAGTTCTGTTGGTTGGGAAGACAGGACGTCTCGTCGATTGATCCAGTGGCCAGTCCGGAGGCGCGCATGCATGCATGGCTACAGTTTAATTTGTTGGTTAGTTGCGTGCTCCCCCTAATTAACCCAAGCTGCCCGCGCCTGTGAGGCTCGCCATCACTCGTCTTCTTCGTCCCCCCACCCCACACGGCATCCCCATCTTTGATCGTCGCTCGATCGCCATGGATCAGGCGCGTGCGGTGCTAGCTGGAGAGAGCCAACATGCACGTACGCTCCTACGTACATTAATTAAACCTTCATCGATCTAACAAGGACCAGTCCTAGTTAGCTAGCTATAGTACTGCATTGTGCCAGAGTCTTTCAAAGAAAAATATAGAGATCCAGAGTGCAAAATGCCGAGCTATCTACTGTCTTAAATGCATACAACTGTAGTAGTAGTAGTGTACATGCACGCATGCCTCTCTTTCAGAAAATAGAGAAGGAACTGTGTCGTGTGTGTATGCACCAGCAGTTAGGTAGTACTCCGATCGGATGCATGCAAATACGGCTCCTAATGTCAAGATGCTCTGCTCCTCTTTTGCCATCGCTTTCTCCTGTGTACGTGCAGGGGTGCATGATTCAATTATTGTGGTGGTCTCCAAATTACTTTCCCACTTATTGGACCTGCATATATGTCGACCACTCTAGCTAGCATGTACGTTGTTGAAGCAATTAAGACGAACAATCCAAACTGATGATATGTGTGTACTTCCTAGCTAGCTCGTGCATATTAATCTGAATTATAACTAGCTAGCGTACTTATAAGAGCACTACACTGTACTCTACCACGTAACCAGGCACGGAGTAAGAAGCCTAGACTGGATTAATGGGGAACGTACAGGTACAGTGCTCGCATGCCTAGTGCATGCATTAGCTGGAGTACTATGTAGTTTGTATATGTATGCATGCCAACATAGATACTATATGGTAAATCAGAATACGAATCATATACAGTATGTTTAATTGTAGCGAACCAAAATAAACAAATAACCGCAAAGCGCAGCGCTGACGTTTTTTTTTCAAACTTATCGTGTGCATTATATTAAAGCAAAGTGGGGTCAGAAGATGCCCCCGAAAGATACAACCCAACAAGATAGAAAAGTCCACGCCACAACATAAAATTATAAGTTCACCCATGTGGACAAGCATCCCAAGAAACACATGAGGACGCAACACGTTACCCAGCATGTGACGGACGTCGGGAACCAGCGCAGACGGCAGTGAAGCCGACCGCCTGCGATGACCGGTTGAAGCTCTCCTTCCGTCGTAGGGCCGCCGAAGATGCTAGATGAGGACGGCGCGAGTTTCTTTGCTAGTGACGGCACCAAGTGGACACCAAGAGCGTCCTTTTGATCGTGCCGATTTTGAGGCAGGAGGTTTAAATGGTTGACGCTGACGAGCGTGATGTAGAGGACGCCCAATTGCCGGAGTTGGCCTGAATGGCCCGAAGACAGCCGGATCTAGAGGGCGCAAGTAGCTTCACGTTCTCAGTCAAGAGGTTAGGGGTCGTAGCTCGCCTGTGAAAGCTGCAAGACCTAAGATGCATGCATCTCCACCACTTGATGCCGACGAGCACAATCTTGAGGAAGGTTCATCGTCCGCATTGATTCAAAAACCCTTTGCCGGCCAAATGCAAGGAGAAGATCACGGCATGCGGGATGACCAAAACACAGAGGACATTACATGAAGCAGTAGGAACGAGTATATATGGAAGTGCTGCCATGGAACACAACTTAAATCTGGCGTCGCTCAATCCCGCTCCGACGCTAGCCACCACACCACTCTCGTGGTCTAGGACCGGAAGTGGAAGAGGATTAGATCTAAACCGGAGAGGAGACAAAGGAAGAAAACTAGGGCAACACAGGCCACGTCATCTTGAGCTGTCCCCGGCGCCGGATCTAAAGGCTGTTGACGGCAAGCGACGCCCCTGTGTACAACTCGGATGAAAAATTGCTCCCAAGGCAACTCCATTTGGAAACTTTATTGAACAAATAAAATAGACATATTAGGTCATATATAAGAGGAGGCCAAGAGCCGAACCCTCGCCCTCTCCACTTGAGCCTACGAATCCGGCGAAGGAGAGAGGGAGAGGAGGCAACAAAAGGGACGAGCGGAGCGAAGGAGATAGAACTAAAAGGGAGAGGGGGGAGGGGAGGGAATATCCTGACAATATAGTATGTCAGCAATTTTTCTTAGATAATGGAAGAGAATACTCTTCCAGTCTCTATATCCGAAGATGCTTACAATGGAATGAATAAATATAAAATTATACTAATGTACTAATAGTACTGTTCAGACGATAACATGAGAGTGGTGAAACAGATGGCACAGAGTATGTATGTTTCTCTTTGCAAGCCTAGGTAGCGACACATAAATAAATACACTAGCTAGTGGTGCACACTAGTCTAGTTCAGTGTACAGCGGAGGAACTAGCTAGAGATGTAACTATGCTATGTATGCATGAGATTGATAACGCAACATACCGGTATTAAGGTTGGGTAGATACGATGGATGGAACGGAAATGAAATGCACCGACCAATCCATTCTCCCATTTATAAGTGCAGGCCGAATGAGCATGAATGTAGATGCACGCACCCCTCCCCAATAGCAGAGTAGAATTTTGGGATATGATACGACCGTTGGTCAGCTTTAGAAATAAGCTTTTTCACACAACTAGCCAATAACAGTTTTATTAACAGTTATAGTGCAACCAAACAGGCCCTGAGATAGTACAGGTAAGATAGTATTATTACCTTGAGCAGCAGCAGTAGTACAAGTAAGTTCGGAGCGTGGTGATTGGCAACTATTGGGCAGATGGCAGTGCAGAAACGGCAGGCCATATTTATTTTAAGCTAGTGTAGATGTACAATTTGCAATGAACGAATTCAAGGCACGCGTGGTACCGTACTGGGATAGATGGATGGAGATGCATTTAATCGGTCATGTGATCGCTGCCATCTGCAACGCCAAGCTAGGCACCGAAAGCCATGTATAAATCCAACCCAGCACTCCCAACGGAGAGAGCGAGCGAGCAAGGCATGCAGCTGCTGCATCTGAGTACGTAATATCTACCTGTATACAGCTTAAGGCAGGATGGCACGAGATCACTCGACATTGTTGTTGGTGGTGTTGGTGTTGGTGACTAGTAGTACGAGTGGCACAGGTGGAAAGAAGCAGGCAGCAGGGAAGCAGCAGAAGAAGGTGCCGCCGGCGCTGATCGTGTTCGGGGACTCGATCATGGACCCCGGGAACAACAACGCCATCAACACCATCGTCAAGGCCGACTTCTTTCCCTACGGCCGCGACTTCGGACGAGACCATCGCCCCACCGGCCGCTTCTGCAACGGCAGAATACCAACCGACTTCATTGGTCCGTTTCGTTTCCTTCCTTAATTTCTTCTCACCCTGCATGCAGACTCATCGATAGTCAAAATATATAATGTATGTGCGTGTGCGTGCATGCATGCTTGCAGCTTCGAGGCTTGGACTCAAGGAGCTCCTGCCGGCCTACCTGTCCCCTAACCTGACCAATCAAGACCTCCTAACGGGCGTCAGCTTCGCCTCCGGTGGCACCGGATACGACCCGCTCACCGCGCAGCTCGCCACCGTCATCTCCATGACGGACCAGCTGCGGATGTTCGGCGAGTACATGGAGAAGGTGCGCGCGGCTGGCGGCGATGCTGCCGTGTCGGAGATGCTGTCCAAGGGCTTGTTCGCCGTGTGCGCCGGCAGCGACGACGTGGCGAACACCTACTTCACCATGCGCGCGCGCAGCAACTACGACCACGCCTCCTACGCCAACCTCATGGTGCAGCAGGCTACCGCGTTCCTCGACGACCTCCTCGCCGCCGGCGCGCGCAGGGTCGCCGTCGTCAGCATCCCGCCCATCGGCTGCGTGCCCTCGCAGCGGACGCTGTCGGGGGGCTTGGACCACGAGTGCTCGGAGGGCCACAACGAGATCGCCACCATGGTGAACGCCGGGCTGAGCAAGAGTGTGGTGGCGCTGAGAGCCAAGCACCCGGACGCCAAGGTGGTGCTCATGGACATCTATGGCTTCCTTCTGGACATGATGATGCGCCCGCAGTCCTACGGCTTCAAGGAGTCGAGGCTGGGCTGCTGCGGCACCGGGATGCTCGAGGTGTCGGTGCTCTGCAACGGCGTCACGTCGCCGGTCTGCAGCCACGTCACCGACTACCTCTTCTGGGACAGCTTCCACCCCACCGAGAAGGCCTACAAGATCCTCGTCGACTTCGTCTTCGACAACTACATCCACGACCTCATCAACTGATCGACTTAATATTTGCATGCATTTCAGCATTTCCATCTCTCGTCATTTCTGGATTCACCGATCGAGAGAATTAGATTCAAATAGCTAGTTGGCCTACCTGTATCAGCCTATCACTATCAGGCAGAGCACTAGTTTGGTCGTGTCATGGAAAAGTTTCTCTGGTATTCATATATGTTCAACATGTGGGAAAAACGTCCAACTGCTTAATGATAATGTTGAGTCACGACGTAGTAAATCTTGTACAGGACGAAATCCTCGCAGGGAAATAGGTGATGCACAATGGATTATCATCTCATGCTTGTTATTGTTACCCATCCTGGGTAACCGATAATTAACAAGTTCGGCATCACACTTAACTGATGAAAATTAAGTCTCTTGATGTTACTGTATGCTCCTTCATTACTACTCCATATACTAGCTGTAGCTAGTGATCCAGTGGCATCAACATCGCTCGCTCTCTCTCTCTCTCTCTCTCTCTCTCTCTCTCTCTCTCTAAAGCTTGGAAGATGGCAGGCCTGCAATACAGTACAGTTAAAAGTCCACATCAGAAACGAGTGCTATGTATAATTGTTGGAAGAGATTAAGCTGTAGTTAGATCTTGTTTTCTCCTTGCCGGGTGGGCAAAGTAGATCGATAGATAGATGAACACCGACCGAGTTGTTTGGCGTTGACGATGCTTGGGCAAGCAGCTGGCGGCGTGGCATTCTCGTTCAGGAACGGCTCCACCGCGTTGGGGTTTCCCCACACCGGATACCCCTTGATTTTACCCTTAATAACAACAAGTTCATTCTCAACTTGATCAGTTACTTCAACAGCATAACACTGGTGATGATTCGATGCAGCTAATAAGGAGAGCGGACTTACAAGAACGTTCAGAGCAGCAAGTGTTGCCATTCCTTCACGCGTCCACTGAAGAAGCAAAACAGAAATGGAAGTTAATACTTCTCTACATACTAGTATGTACCAAACCTTGAAAGAATGCTACTGATGCATGCATGGAGCATATACCTTGGAGGCTGATGCAATGTGAGGCACGACAACGGCATTTTTCATCTCAGCTAGCCCTGGTTTCATGTAAGGCTCGTCCTGTTCAATACAGAGACAAAAGAAAAAGCTTGTTGGTTTGCTGAATTCAGGACATGGTCCAATGGATTTGGAACTTACAGCATCCAGTGCTCATATTGACCTACTACCCGGTCCCCACTAATTTATGAATGCGAGCAATGTATGTTAGTAACAGGTTCAGTTACCTCAAACACATCAAGGCCAACACGGAACATAGGATTTGCTTTGAGGTGTTCCACTAGCGCAACTTCATCGATAACCGGTCCTCGGCTTGCATTCACAAGAACTGCCTCCTGTAATCAGCCAACCAATAATTGTATCCTTATATCGATGTTATTACGAAGTACTCCCCCCGTTTAAAATAAATGTCCTTTTAGAAAGTATGTAATCAAGTTTTTTTTATCTTGGACCACGTAATTTAAAATGACTTGGATTGGTCAGATACAAATGGTACCATTAGATTTATTATCAAAACTCCACAATATAAAATTTTATAATATTTTACTTACATACTCATCCAAAAAGTAATGATCAAAGTTGCATATTGGAGATTGTGCAAAATTAAAAATCCATCTATTTTAAAATAAGGGAGTAAACAACAATAATGTGCACTTAAATCACAAGTATTTGACAAACCTTCTTCATGATGGCCAGCCTTTCCGGGTTTATAAGATGGTAAGTAGTCTTGTCCAACACCGGATGCAGACTTATCTGCCATAAAACAAACAACAAACGCGTTCATCCTATAAAATCAGATAGAGTTTAATATATATATACTGTTTGTAAATTGTCATAGGTATCTGACCACATCAGCCTCCCTGAGGACATCCTCCATGGTGGCAGCCCTCTTCCATGTAACAGGCTGCTCACCATTTGCTTTCAGGAACTGCCCATACGCTGCACACATGGACATCTGCTGTTACCCCAGGCCCAGATCAAATAGCTGTCACAGGACAGGACAATAAATAATAAGATCAACTTGCCTGTGACGAATTTCTCAAGCCGTGTGGACTGATACAGGTCGTAGTAGATTAAATTCATCTTGAAGCCCTCAATCTGGCATAGGGAACAATGGCAAGATGGTAAGAAAGGGTCAAGTCAATTTTATCCTGGTCCAAGTCCAACAACCAGGCATCCTATTCCTATGTGAACAATAGTGATGATACTGCAAAGTGCAAATAGCTATATAGCAGCGTGTACTTTGCTCTGCTACTCATTTGAAACGTGGCAATATCTTCAACTGATTGAGATTAGATAAATAGAGGATGGATCGGAGCAATTATATGCTAAATTACCATCATCCTGGCATAAGCGGAGCCAATGCGACCAGCTCCAATCACTCCAACAGTCTGCCCCTTGAGCAAGTTCCCAACGAACCTGTGTATATATTTCAAGAACCCGCTCCGCTCTATTAGAATGCGATTCTATATATGTATCCAAATTCATGGTTAGAAATGGATCGTCATTCAGGAGTAGCACTGACAGGTGTGGGAGCCATCCGTCATAGAGGCCAGCCCTCATGAACTGGTCGGCTTCAACGATCCTCCGGGCAGCCGCCAGCGAGAGCGACGCGGCCAGCTCCGCCGTTGTCTCTGTCAGAACCCCCTGCGTCCATCCATCATGGCAGAGAACACATCAATTAACGTATCATAAAGCCATCGCAATTGTCATCGAGAGAATTCAATATATGTATGTATTACAGGTGTGTTGCCGATGGCGATGCCATTCCTGTTTGCGGCCTCGACGTCAACGTTGTTGTACCCGACGGCCATGTTGCTGAAGGCTGTCCCGCCGGCGCGCTTCAGCGCAGAGAAAAGCACCTCTCCCCAGTCCTCTGTCAGCTGCAATGCCACCACAGCACCAACCACAATGACCCTAAGTCAAAAAGTACGCTCCAACTCCTATAACATATATAGACATTGAAGACTGAACATGCTGTCTTGTAATCATGGAATTTTCTTTTCTTCCCACTTGTATAATTAGTGGGTACTACATGACCTGACTGCAGTCCTTAGGACAGTATAACAGCCTAACGAAAGTGCGGTTCTACTTTATTATTACTGAAGGAAGAACGAGCTAGACGTTGGCGACTTGCCTGGCCGATGACACCATGGCAGTGATCGCCGATGAGCGCGAGGATGTCGTCAACAGAGAGTATGGTCTTCTTCTCCGTGCATATCTGCGCGCTCAACAAGTAAATTCATCATCTCTTATCATTTATCAGACAAGCAGCAATGAAACGAAATAACAAGCAGCACCTCAAGGCGGCAGTCATTTTCGGCGAGGAGGCGGATCCATCGGGTGCCAGGCATGGATTTGGTGCTCACCACGCGGTACTTACCGCTGGGGTTCCACACCTCGATTGATATCGGCTTCGCCATGGCTAGTACCCAAGTTGAGCAGGCAGCAGCAAGGAACAAGGTGCAACTGGTGGTGACACGCTACTTGTGTTGTCTCTTCTTTTCTTATCAGCTTGAGAAGGAAACCTGAGGCGCCAAGATTTTGTTATTTGGAAGGGCGTGGCCACTTGGTGGATAAGAGGGCTGTATATACGAGTGGCTCCAGGCCTCTCACAGCCTGATGGCGACCGTTTCTTATCATCTCCAGGTTCAGAAGTTAGAGGCGCAGAGCAAGTGGCACCATTGCTTCTTCATCCTTCAGCACAAAACTGAGAACCATGAGCATAAATGGACTTCATCAATCACACCTGGAAATGGAATCAGCTGCAAAGTGAAGACATCGTGCATAAACTTCTTCCCAATCACTGTTAGGCTGTTTAACTCAACAAAGCAACAACGGATCCAAACAAAGGAACCAATGTCAGCACATGGGCATGCGAATCCTAAAATACATTCATAAAGCATAACCAAAGCGATGCTGCCAACATAACACACAGCAAACTCCAACGTGAAATCTCAGTCGCACAACATCTGGTAAGGATAATGTTACGAAGCAAAGCATCCACTTGACATCATCAACTGCAGATATTTTCTTAGCAAGCATCAATTCAGTTCAGAAGTAATGACCACTGAGCACATCAGTTTTCCCTTGAAAACATAACCACCTACAGATGTTCAGAAACCCCATCGTCACTCCAAAATAATTACAACCATTACGACATAAAAAGCAGCATTGCAAGGTAGATATGACGAATTCTAAGCATCAAGAGACCAGGGCTTTCATGCTTCTCTACTCAAAAGCCCACTGGTTCTCCCTGCGAATCTCCTCTTCTTCCTCAGGGGTGAAGTCATTTTTGATGTTGAAGGTCTTGCGGATCTCCTCAGGAGTCTTGCCCTTGATCATATCAGCAACAGTCTGGCAAGTAAGGTCCAGCAATCCCTTAATGTTCAGATAGTTTGCAGCCTGAGAGTGCAAAAGAAAAACAAAGGAGGGTGTCAGAAAGCAGCATTTACAATGGTTAAAGCACATACATAGTCTGCCTTAGAAAAGAAGACACAAAGATATGTTTGTGACAAACTACAAACGCAAAAGGAGTGAATAGATCAATGGGTATTGATTTGAAGACCAAACCACAAGTCAATCGTCGGTTACATGGGGTGACTCATGTATATGGAATTATGGATTGTAAGTGAAGATGTCACATGTGAAATACCACTCTATCTTACAGAAAACAACATAAATATAACAAAAAAAATACGAAGCAGATATTAAATACACAAATGAATATTTCCTTTAAAGAACACCATACTTTTCCACTAGCTATGGAAATTCATGTAGGGATAGAGATGTCGAGTGCCATTTCCTACTTGGTTCATAGTTAATACTAGTAAACAGGATGACAGAAGAAAATAATTAATAGGCCACGGGAATACTGTAGTATTTTTGTTGCTTAAAATATGCACATAACTTTCATAAGTACTCCCTTCGTTTCAAATTATAGGGCGTATTTTGACTGTCCAATTTCATGCTTTGACCATAAATTTCTTGGACAACATTTTATTAATAGTTACAAAATCACAATCATAAGAAAGTAGCTTTGAATACTAATCCAATGATATCAATTTTGTGTATCATAACCCACATATTATTGGATTAATTGTTGACCAAAGCATGAAATTGGACAATCACCTTATAATTTGAATCGGCTTACTGTATCATCTGGTCATTAGCTATCGCTACTTAATGTTGCTAGCTAACAGGCGGACAAGAGATATTGCAAAGTTAGATGAGATAATAAAGACAGACATAGCAGCAAAGTTAGAAACAACAGTGATCTCTACAGACAAGTTCAGAAAGGGTAGCAAAATCATAACTTCCATAAAAGGAAATCTGTGGACAAGTTCGAGGCTAGCACTAGCAAGTGAGACAACACATACATTTTTTGTGTGGATATAATAAATCATCATTGTAACTGATCTCGTCCCAAGTTAATCATCACAGAGAAACTTTGATAACAGCTACGCAATGCTACCATTCAAACTAAACCTCACATAGATGAAGTTAACTTCAACAGTCATGCCATAATTATAGTGCGTCTAAAAGGTTTACTTAGATCATAAAGAATTAATCCCAGGTTAGCCAAACAATGATTTAAGGGGAAGCACGGCACCACTGCCGTGGTAGACTCATCAGACAACAGGAACATGGAATTGCAAATTACTACAGCTCCCCATATCATGCCTAACCTATTAATGACGAAAAAAATATTCCACGATACGATTAAAGACATATGTGATCAAATCAAATCAAATCGAAGTAAGCAGATGCTACAAATAAATCTAGATTCGAGGCATAAGGAAGGAAGGAATAGGAGATCTGAAGAGAGGAGGTTAGGGGAAGTACCAGGATGAGGTCGAAGAGGGTGGCCTGGTCGACCTTGACGAAGTCAGCGTCCCAGTTCTTGAGGTCATCGGTGGAGGCGGCAGGGGTAGTGGAGTTGTTAGCGTCGGTGTCGGAGGCCTTGGAGGAGGCGGCGGCGGCGTGGACGTGCTTGTTGCAGTACTCGATGACCTTGGAGAGGATCTTGGAGTTGACGTTGGGGAGGGGGATGCCGTTGTCGGCGCAGTCGTCCTCGATCATGTGGCGGATGGTCTGCGACTCCATGGCGACCGTCTCCTCGACCTCGAACTCCTCGCCGTCGGAGCTCTTGAGGGTGATCATCTTCTTCGCGCCATCCGCAGCCATGGATGACACGAAACCCTAGCGAACGACGCAACGGCGGAAGAGAAAGATGGGGGTTTGTTTTGCGGGTGGGGAATTTATGGAAACGAAGCATCCGAGTTTCTCACAGACTCAATTCTTTATCTTTTTCTGTCATTAGTCCAAAACTCGCAGCGTTTTCACAGTTTGGTCACAAAACTAAAAAAATATCACACTCTGCTCCCTAAAATAATTTAAGTGATCACTTTGATCAAAAAAACACACAGCGTGACAATTTCGTGCCATCGGGACGCTTACGTGGCACGTGAGGGTCAGATATATATGCAAAAAAACCCCTTGCTATTTTGGTTCTTCTCAATCCTCAGTCCTCCAAATTAGAAAGCAATTTGTCAATTTCTTTGCATACCTGAGAAGAAAATGACCATCGCGGTTTCATCTGCTCAATAACGCAAGGAAATCCCTGATCAGGCCAATCCACTGTATTCCACAATCACCAGAATTCACGATGCGGGCATAGAAATTTCTGACAGAATCGATCGCAAAAATGGTTCTGACAAAATTCACTTGTATTTACAAATCCCGTTTACAACCAGCACCCGAATCTGGCGGTGCTCCAGAAGCTCACAGATTAAACAGAGGAAGAACAAGAAACCATATGAACAAACTGAAACCCGTCCCAATTCGTAACCACAACAATGGAACCACCTTGCCTGAAGTCCAGTTCGGTTCAGTAATTTCAGTACGAGACGTCGAGCAGCGCCTGGCGGAGTAACTCGTCAGCGCCGCCTCGGCCGCCGCCTGGGGGCGCGTAGGCGCGGCGCAGCCAGGCGACGTGGGCAACGAGCGCGCCGTAGAAGACGGCGCAGGCCTCCGGCAGGTGCCGCGCGAGAGGCAGCCACAGGTTGAGCGGCCACAGCAGCGGCGCCGAGACGTGGAACACCTGCAGGAATCCCCTCGCCGCCACGAACGCCCAATAATCAGAACAGACAGTCAGAGAGCACCAATTTATAGCTGAGTTCTCTGCAATTAAAATTCATCTTACCCAGCAGGTTCAAATAATCCTAAATCACACACAAAACTGAAGCATCATCAGGACTCCAGGAATTGAAGCCCGAGACAGAATTAGATCTTAAAAATCACCACGAAATATGCTCGCAATCTGCACAAATCCTATTGATACGTACGACGTATGGAGCAGCAGAAAAGGGACGCACCTGCCATCCGCATGCAGAAGCCGTCCCACCAGTTGCCGCCGGACATGCCGCCGCCGCCGCCGCGGCCATTGCGGCCTTCTTCTCCGCCGCGGCATTCTTGCGGCGCTTCGCCCCGTGCAGCAGCGTCGTGACGTGACAATCGAACACATGCTGGAGTAGAACAGCCAAGGTGTGGAGGTCGGGATGGATCTGGTCGGCCTCGCCGACGGCGACGGCGACGGAGGGAAAGAGGCTGCGGGCTCGATGCAGACGACGGGGGAACGAGGCCAAAGTTGGGGAAGACGCGACGATGGCGGCGTGCTCGGCCTCAGCGGGCTCGATCCGGCGGATGGGGAAGAGGCGCAGAGGGAGCGTAGGTCGTCCACGACGCCCTGCTCCGGCTCGGGCGAGGACGCGCAGGTCGTCCACGACGGAGGCCGAGGACGCGCAGTCGCTGTGGCAGCCGGCGTCGTGGCGCGCCGGCAGCGCGGGCCGCGGCCCCCGCCTGCGAGGCACCGCTGTCTTCTCCGTCGCCGCCCTGGGCCCACTGAATGACTCCACGGTGGAGCAGGCGCTGCACGCTGGGCCCGCCGTGGTGGAGGGCAAACCTGGCCATATGGGCCGGCCCGGCACGGCATGGCACGGCCCGCCTATAAAAAGGCCTGGCATGGCATGGCCCGTGTAGGCCCTTTTATAAAAGGGCCGTGCCGTGCCGGCCCGAAGGCCTGGGCTCAGGGATCGGCCTGGCCCGCGACTTAAAAAGGCCAGCCCGGCACGGTACAGCTGCGGGCTGGCCCGCGTTCAATTTCGGCCTTCCGGGCCTTCTGCGTTTTAAAAATTCAGAAAAATCTAAAAAATTAAAAAAAAACATAAAAATCTAAAAAATTAAGAAAAAAATATAAAAAAATCTAAAAAATTAAGAAAAAAATACAGAAAAATCTAAAAAATTAAGAAAAAAATACAAAAAATCTAAAAAATTAAGAAAAAATACAGAAAAATATAAAAGAGGCAAAGTGTCATATGGATAAATATTGAGCTTTATTAGTAGCTACCATAGCTGCCTCATTAAAACCTTCCAGGTAAACTCCCCTTGGAAATAAACCCTGGTAAGGAAAAAGAGTACAAAGCTACTTGTTCGGAAAAGAAAATTATAAAAGGAAAAGAAAATTACAAAGATTACAACTATTATTCTGATTGTTCATCGTCTAAATAAAGATTTTCGAACGTGGATGACAGATCTGTGTTATCCGTAGTGTGTTGGGCTCTCCGTCTGGCTAGTTCCCCATCTTTCACGGTCATTAGTGTCCTCACCATATCACTTGTGAGACTGGTTCTTCTCTTGTCAAGTATTCTTCCAGCTAGACTGAAAGCAGACTCCGATGATACCGTTGAGACGGGTACCGTTAACACATCTCGTGCTAATATGGAAAGCACCGGATATGTAAGCTTGTGGTCATGCCACCACTGCAATATGTTGAAGTCATCATCAGTCTGTTCCTGATAGCTGATTTTGTCGCTGTTGAGGTACGTCGCTAACTCCCCGCCACCAGTCACTACGCACGCTGCTGTTGTTGTTGTCGAAGAGCTCGAGGAAGAGGAGGAGGAACCAAATATCTTTCCCCACGCTCCTTTCTTCTTTCCAGCCGTTGGTGCTGGTGGAGGCCGTTGCAGCCGAACTCCGGCATACTTTTCATCGTACTTACCGTAAATTCCAGAAAGCTTATCACGAACATTAGTGAAATAAGCAGAATAATCTACATTTACGGCATCACTTAAGAGTGAGAGAACATTACCAAACCCTACAAGTTTAGCCCTAGGATCCAAAATAAATGCAAATACATACAACATTGGAATTTCTTTCCAATATTTCAAATATTTGCTTTTCATGACAACAACAGCATCACGTAACAGTAAATCACTTTCGTATGCTTTTATGTGAGTAGCAATTTCTAAAATATGATGCACCATTAAAGGAGATGTGGGATAATAAACCCCAGACAAAGCAACGGTTGAATCGTAAAGAAGCTCCAAAAAACTTAGCAATACTTCAGCAACATGTCAATCATTAGGGGTGAGTAGGGTTGATCCATCATTGGCAGTAGGGTAATTTGAATTAATAAAGACAGTAAAACTATCTTTATGTGGAATAAGATGCTTAAGCATCATATATGTGGAGTTCCATCTAATAGGCATGTCTAAAGCAAACTTACGAGGATGTACTCCTGTAGCAAGGCAGTACCCCTTGTAGTTTGCAATTCGTGTATTAGAAACATTCATAAAAGAAATTGTAGTTCGCAAATTGTCAATGTATGCAGTCAATCTCTTTAAAGCACATTTAGCAATAAGATTAATTATGTGGCAAGCACAACGTTGATGCAGTAAAAAAGATGCAGCATAAGAGTTAAACAAAGGAGTGAGGATACTCATTGCACTAGTATTTGATGCAGCATTATCCAAAGTTATTGCAAAGATCTTGTTCGTGAGACCAAAATCTTCCACAACTTTAACTATAGAACCAGCAATGTTTTCACCAGTATGTGATACGTCAATTTATTCGAATCCTATGATTCTTTTTTCTAGTTGCCATTTTTCGTTAACATAATGAGCAACCACACTAATGTAGTCTTCCTTAGCCCGACCACTCCAGATATCAGATGTTAAGGAAACAGAAAAAGTGCATGTAGTAAAGTCTTCTTTTATTTTCTGAAGACCAGTTTTGCATAACTTTTTCATATCCCTAGTTGTAGTTTGTCTAGAAACTAGAACGAATCTAGGATTATGAGCAGTTTGAATATATTCGGAAAAAGCGGGAGACTCACCAAAACTTAATGGTAAATCATTAGCAGCAATTAAACGACAAAGAGCTTCTCGAACTCTTTCAGGATCATAGTCCCAATGACTTACCGAACCGTCGGGGTTGTATTGGAGCTGGGTCTGTCTCGCCGCCCTCTCACCCTCCTTCTTCAAGTGGCTCTCGATGTGCCTCTTCAGGTGGCCGGTTCCTTTTCCGGACCCCCTGGTCAGCTCCCTCTTGCATCTTTTGCAGACAGCCTTCCACCTCTGAACACCATCCACCTCATATGGTTCTTGATCGAACTCTTGCCACACACTTGAGGTCTGGCAACGAAACCTTTTTGCACCGGTGGTGGAGCCAGCGGCCGAAGTGCTGACACTACCGGAATGAGATTCTGTATGAGAAGGTTGCGACTGGGGGATATGAGAAAAACTGTGTAGATCGATGTCGGGTATGTCAATCCCGAAATCTTGTGGCTCGAAGATATGGAACTGGTTGGGATCACCCATGAGAAGGTTGGTGAATGAGAGATGAGATGCGGTGTTTGAGCGTGGGAGATGAGGGGGAGGGCAGCCCTATTTATAGCAAAAATTCAAAAAAATTCGGACCATTCTACCCCTCTAAAATTCAAATTTCAGGTTAAAAGGGCCAAAACAGTGCTAAAAAGGCCAAAACAGTGCCAAAATTCAAATTTTAAACACGCGGGCCGCCACGGGCCGCCGCGGGCCTTCCTGCCGCCCCGCTCCCCCGCGCGGGCCGCCGTGTGCCGGCCTGCCGCCCCGCGCCCCCGCACGTGCCGCCGCGTGCCGCGCCGGGCCGTGCCGTGCCGTGCCGGGCCGGCCCGCCATTAAAAGGGTCGTGCCGTGCCTGGCCTTAAGGCCTGGCCTCGGGGATCGGCCTTGTTCCGTGGCGGGCCGAAGGCCGGCCCGGCCCTTTTATTCGCGTGCCGGGCCAAAATTCTGTGCCCGTGGGCCGGCCTTAAAAGCCCGGCCCATATGGCCAGGTTTGGTGGAGGGACGAGAGCGTTAGCGGGAGCGGGAAGTTGGTCCTAGCGAGCGGGCCGCGGAGGCCCCGCGCGGCTGCCTCGGCGGAGTCGAAGGTGCCGAGCCAGACCTGCGGCGGGGCCGTCGCCTCGGGCGATTTCGGGGAGGAGAACGAGCGGCTACGGCGGGAGAACTCGCGGCTCACGCGGGAGCTCGGCTAGATGAAGAACTCGACGGAGCCGCGAAGCCCCTGCGCACCTCGGCGAGGGGACGCGGAGCGGCGAGGCCGCCGGCACGAGGGCTCGCTGGCGTCAGAGCAGAGGTGCCGCGGCGGCATGGCTCAGCGCGGGAGCTCGGCTAGATGGAGAAGATGCGGATTGGAGGTTTGGGGATTGAGAAGAAAGGAAAGAGTTGTTTGGAATTGAAACTTAGAAGAGAATAGAATTGGACACAATCGAATGTGATTTTTGTATTGATGCACTTGTGATTACAAGTATGTATATGAGTACAAAGGATGGTAGTTGATATTCTCAAAAGACATGTCCCTTTGAAGGGATGCGTCTCTTTGAGGAGACACAAGCGAAAAGACATGACTCCTCGAAGAGATGTCTGTTGGGAGAGACAACCGCCTGCGGTTAAGACAAGGGGAGATTACCCCATAATTAACACATATTAATTCTAACACTCCCCCTAATCTACACTTGTATATATAGCACCATCATCTTGAATGTTGACTCCTCCAAAAAAACCCTGTGGGAAATATGTGAGGAGTATAGTGTCGTATATGCTGTTAAAACTCCTTCAAACCCAGTGGGAAAATAAGGAGAAAATGGTACATCATATAATGATTATTGCCTCATTTAACTCAATACGAGAAAAACTCATAGAGCTTTAGAGGATAATAAATATGTCGTATATACTTTCCTAAAAACCCCGGTGGGAAAAATAGAAAATATGACATATGATCTTATGTTGATATTATCTCATTAAAAACCTTGATGAGAATCTGTAAAGTAAACTCATAAAGGAAAAAAGAGTGTAATATGATGCTTTGAACAGGAATAGTTCAGGAAGATACTCCCCCTGATTCTTGCAAATCCCGAAGTCGTCGCATACCAATATCATGAACATATTTCTAGAATGTAGAAGTTGGTAGAGACTTTGTGAATAAATCAGTAAGGTTGTCGCATGATTTGACTTGCAAGATGTCTATTTCCTCGCTTTTCTGGAGCTCATGGGGGAAAAATAACTTAGGAGCAATATGCTTAGTGATATTGCTCTTGATGTATCATGTTTGCATCTGTGCAATACAAGCTGCATTATCTTCGTAGATAATGGTAGGTGATTCGATAGAACCAATTCCACATGACTGTTGTATGTGGTTTATCATTTTGCGAAGCCACACGCATTCGCGTGATGCCTCATATAATGAAATTATTTCAGAATGATTGGTAGATGTTGCCACAAGAGTCTGTTTCGAAAACTTCCATGATATGGCAGTTCCACCGTGTAGGAACACAAAACCGGTTTGTGATCTGACATTATGGGGATCAGATAAATAGCCAGCATCTGTGTATCCAATCATATTGGAGTCCTGATTTCTCTGGAACTGAAAGAATAGGCCAAGATCCTTTGTGCCTTGGAGATATCGAAGGATATTCTTGACTCCCGATCAGTGGCGTTTGGTGGGAGCTGCGCTGTGTCTAGCAAGTAGATTTACTACAAAAGTAAGATCAGGTCTTGTGCAATTTGCAAGATACATGAGCGCTCCAACGGCACTGAGATATGGAACCTCGGGTCCCAACATCTCTTCTCCATCATCCCTTGGTCTGAATGGATCTTTCTCTACGTCTAGAGAACGAACAGCCATGGGAGTTTTAGATGGGTAGGATTTGTCCATATTGAATTTCTCCAATATTTTCTGGATATAGGTAACTTGGTGTACCATGATTTCTGAGGGAAGGTGCTCAAGTTGAAGACCTAAGCAAAATTTAGTTTTACCCAAATCCTTCATCTCAAATTCCGTCTTTAGGTGATTGCGTGCTTCATCAATATCTTATGTGTTGCCAATGATGTTGAGATCATCGACGTACATAGAAATGATGCAAAATCCTATAGAGGACTTCTTGATGAAGACACATGGGCAATCATCGCTGTTGGAGTAACCCTTCCGAAGAAGGAACTCACTGAGTCGGTTGTACCACATCCGTCCCGACTGCTTTAAGCCATATAATGACTTGTTTAGTTTTACACAGTACATGTTGCGTTTTGCGCTTGTATTCGGGACAGGGATCCGTCAGGAACCTTCATGTAAATGTCCGAATCTAGTGACCCGTAAAGATATGCGGTCACGACGTCCATCAACTACATAGATAGACGGTTTTGCACTGCTAGAGATATAAGATATCGGAAAGTGATTCCACTCATTACCGGAGAATATGTCTCATTGTAATCAATGCCGGGTCTCTACGTAAACCCTTGTGCTACGAGCCTTGCTTTGTATCTCACCACCTCATTGTTCTCATTTCGTTTCCAGATAAAAACTCATTTGAATCCCACAGGGAAAACCTTTGGAGGTGTCGGTATTGCTTCAGTTAATACCTTTCTTTTATTAAGCGAGGCAATTTCCGCTTGTATTGTATCCTTCCATTTAGGCCAGTCGGAGCGCTTTTGACACTCGACAATAGTCCTTGGATCATGATCATTGAGAAGGGTATTTGCAATTGTAGCAGAAAAATAAGTGTCGATAATCGTAGACTTATGGTTGAATGATTCTCCAGAATCGATATAGTTGGTGGAAATCTCCTGCACCCTTGATGACTCTTCGTGATTTCCCAATACGCGTGAGTCTGGATGTTCTGATGGCCCAGCCAGTTTGTGCAAACTGGAGCTGGGTTGTGGAGGTTGCCCTTCCACTAGGTGTATACGACCCATCAGGTGTTTGTCAACGTTGAGTTGACTTGCATTTACTGACTCCGAGGATTTTCTCCTTGATTTCCTTTGTTGCTTGCGAGAAGCGGGTTCTGGGTCAGAAGCCGTACTACTCCCCCTCTTTTTAGGAACAGGGAGTTGAGTGGTTTTTATTGGTACCACCACTCTTTCGGGCGTATTTCTGGCCGAATTTAAGGACTTGGTAACACCTTTCAAATCAGTAAATGAATCTGGCAGATTATTTACAAGATGTTGCAAATTGATGATTTTCTGAACTTAGAGTTCGGTCTCTTAGGTACGTGGATCAGAGGATGAAATGGCTATAGCATTCCAATCGATTTCCGGGCATTCTTTCTGGTACTTGAAATCTCCCCTAATGCCGGGAAATGTTCCTCATCGAATATGCAATCAGCGTGACGGGCTGTGAATAGATCCCCAGTAAGGGGTTCCAGGTACTTGATAATCGACGACGATTTGTACCCCACATAGATCCCCAGTTTTCTGTGTGGGCCCATGGATGTCCGCTGCGGTGGTGAGATCGGGATGTACGTAGCACATCCGAACTTACGCAGATGGGAAATGCTAGGAGGATTTCCACGTACCAATTGCAGAGGAGAAGTACTGTGATATGCAGTAGGTCGCAATTGTATCAAGTCAGCAGCGTGTAAAACTGCGTAACCCCAACAAGAGGTTGGCAAGCTGCAATTCATCAACAAAGGTCTTGCAATAAGTTTGATCCTCTTAATCAGTGATTCGGCCAAACCATTTTGTGTATGGACATATAGGACAGAGTGCTGAACTTCAATCCCCAGAGCCATGCAATAATCATTGAAAGCACGTGAGGAGAATTCTGCAGCATTGTTCGTGCGAATTGTCTTAATTCGTCTTTCTGGAAAACGGGCTTGTAGCTTAATTACTTGCCTCATTATCTTGGCAATGCATGGTTTCGTGTGGACAGAAGGCACACGTGTGACCATCGTGTAGATGCATCAATGAAAACCATGAAATACCTAAAAGGTCCAGAAAATGGTTGGATGGGACCACAGATGTCTCTTTGAATGCGTTCAAGGAACTGAAGTGGTTCAGCTTGTATTTTGAGGTGCGAGGGCCTCAAAATTAGCTTCCCCGTGGCACAAGATGTGCACACGAAGTCTGATGATTGAGAAAATTTTGACTCAAACAAATTATGACTAATGGAATTGCGAGTAATTTTTTTCATCATCCCGATACCGGGATGGCCTAGGCGATCATGCCAGATTTGGAATGCGTTAACATTCTGAAAATTTACCTTATATGCAACATGTTCTCCGAGCTTGATGTACGTATAGTACAATCCGGACGATAGAGAAGAAATTCTTTCAAGTACTTGCTTGCCATATCAGTAATTTTTAGTGAAGAGTAGATACTCCTCTTTGTTGTCTTCATGGGTTTCGATATGAAAACTATTTTTCGGATATCTCGATAACTGATGAGGGTACGTGACGAGTCGGGATACAGCAAAGCATCCTCAATTGTCACTTGTGTACCCCCTAGGAGGGTAAATATGGCACGTCCAGTGCCAACAATTACCGTATCACGTCCAGCGATAGTTAAAATATCTCCATTCATCTTTTCCAGAGTTTAAAAATATTTTAACTCCCTTAGTATGGAGTTTGTGGTAGCACTATCCACAAGGCATAATTCCTCTTCCATCGGATTGTCCCCGTAGATAACTATATAAATGAAAAAATTTCAATAAGAAAATCTCATGTAAATATATAGAATACAATCTTATCATATCAAATGTGCTGATACAATATAAAAGCGACAACAATACTTATGTTCTAATTACAACATCACAAATGGACATAAATAAAATAGATCATAAAGGAGATTGAGAGACTAGTCGAAGTCTCCAAACATGTCGGTTGAGGCAAACTCAATCATCATGTTCTCCGTGTCGGCAGGGTCCTCTGGCTGATGGAAAGGTATGGTGTTGCTCGGTCCGGGAGGAACGTCGTGCGAACTACCATCTCCATTGGCATTGTCTGAATAAAGGTTGAAGTTGGCTTCAAACCTTTTCCCTTAAGGTGCCATGCGTCCCTGAGATTGTTGATACATAATAGCCAGATGCTTTGGGGTCTTGCACTTTTCAGTAGGATGCGTATAGCATCCACATTTGTTGCAAAGCTTAGTTTTGTCATACTTAGGCTTTGCGGTGCCTTTTCCTTTGTCTGAGTTTCTAGGCTTCTTGTTCCTACTGCGTTTTCGCTTACCCTTGAAATTTGATGGTTTGCCTTGGAAAGCACCATCAAACCTCTGTCCATTCGCAATATTCATATGAACTTCAGGTAAAGGTTGTGCCCTAACTGAGCGCTGAGAGCCATTCCTAGCGAGTAGCTCATCATGCTTTTCAGCCTGAAGTAAGATATGAATGAGGTCGGAATAGACGGTGTAGTTACGAACACGGTACTGCTGCTGGAGGATCCTATCTGCAGGGAGCATAGTGGATAGAGTCTTTTCTATCTTCTCCGTATCAGTAGGTTCTTTCCCGCAAAAGCGTAGTTTAGAACTAATCTTATGAACCTCGTGATTGTACTCTCCGATGGACTTGAAGTCCTGAAGACGGAGATGAGTCCAATCGTGGAGTGCTTCGGGCAGGACAACTGCCTTCTGCTGTTCATACCTTGTTTTGAGGGCCAGAAACAGAGTATTAGGAGATTCTTCCTCTAAGTACTCAGACTTTAGATCTGGGTGAATATGGTGCCTTATGATGTATAAGGCAGCATATTTTTGCTGTTCTGTCAGTGGCGTGGCTCCATCCGGTAGAGGGGTCTCCGGATCCTGGATTGCACGCGCTATCCCACGGGACGCAAGACTGATCTTGATATCCATGGCCCATGTAGGGTAGTTGTGACCATTGAGAGCAAGCTCCTCAAATTCTTTTGCGGTCATTGTTTACCTACATGGATAAACCAGAAATAATTAATTTACGTTTAGTAAATTAAAAACCATCATGGTAATGTTGTAATGAACTTTGCAAAATTAATGAAAATTTCAAGAAGTTGGCTTGAAATCATTAGTGTGAATCTCAAATTTTGCTAAGTATAACACATCGTGGAGAGTAAATCTCGCAGTATTAGGGAGTATAATCTGATAAAATCAGTAGATACTTATATACCTAATCTCATGTGGCATTTAGGGAGTATAATCTGATAAAAATCAGTAGATACTCAAGTATAGTCTGATAAAATCAGTAGATACTTATGTACCTAATGCCACATGTAGCACTAGAGAGTATAATCTGATAAAACCAATAGATACATAAGTATAGTCTGGTAAAATCAGTAGACACTCATATTCCTAATGACATGTGTCATAACTTGATTTGAAGAAAATCACTTTGAATTTTGCAAATTAATTCTTGCTCGTATTAAGTCAAGATGACTTAATTAAGATGAATTAATTTGTTTATTTGCAAGAAATTAAAATTTCGATTGTAAATAGTGGATGCAATTAATCTCAACATGTAGAATAACACGGAAATATATTGCATCACACTTGTTCTGGAATACAGAGTATTCGACAAAAATACAGTACTGAAGTTAAAATACTGTAATTAACAGAGTCTAAATAGAATTAAATACTGCTAGAAATACTGCTAGAGGGCTAATATGCGAAAAACCGAAAAAGGCAGGGGTTTTTTTTCGTAAAATAGCCGGCACCAAGGTGGCGCATGCCATAGAAGAAGCGGTGGTGACGAGAGACGAGGCGACGGCGACAGCAACGGCCGTCCTCCCGGAGAAGCGACGGAACAAACTCATCATGGAGAAGAAATCCCGAGGCATGGCAAGGTTCTAACCTTTTTTTTTCTTTCTCCTTTGATTCTTGTTCGTGGTAGAAACGAAGCGTGCTGATAACGTGTTTGGAATTGAAATGTAGAAGAGAATAGAAGCCACGTTTGGACACAATCGAATGTGATTCTTATATTAATGCACTTGTGATTACAAGTATATATATGAGTACAAGGGATGGTAGTTGCTATTCCCAAAAGACATGTCCCTTTGAAGGGATGCGTCTCTTTAAGGAGGCACAAGCGAAAAGACATGACTCCTCGAAGAGGTGTCTGTTGGGAGAGACAACCGCATGCGGTTAAGACAAGGGGAGATTACCTCATAATTAACACATGTTAATTCTAACAAGAGTAAGGGGCTTTTGCATATATACACGATTCTTACGTGCCACGTCTACGTCATGGTGGCATGAAATTGCCACGCTGTGTATTTTTGGACTAAAATGAGTCACTTAAACCAGTTATTAGATCAAAATGTGACGTTTTTCAGTTTTATGACTAAACTGTGAAAATGCTGAGAGTTTTGAACTAATGGTGCACTTCACTCAAACATAAATTATCTGCCAAGTAGTGAATAAAATTTGACGAGGAAAAAGACTTCCCTTCAATATCAGTAATTAACCTAGCAAAGACTTCCTAGAGGCCCGCGTGTCCGATTACCTTAGCTCGCATTTCTTGCACCTATGCCTCTCCTCCCTCCTACCGCTTCTCATCGCTCTATGACGCCATGACAGCTTGCTTTCGACACTGTGCTCTCTTTTTCTTGTTATGTGGCCAGCGATTGCTTCTCCACATTCGTAAGCTGCCTAACCTTCAAGCCTTCCAAGTTTGAGCAATAGAGTTTACACTACTTGCTCACAAATCAGACAAAAACTGTCAAACTACACTAGAGCGCATTTATTGGATTACACATGTACACATTGTTAACACAAAACACAACATTCTCGATCGACAGATAGGATAGGGTATCACCAACGAACAAATCCTTTCGACAAATATATAGCTATTGCTCCTTTTATTTACATGTACTGGAAAGGTGCTACTGATACTTGTTGCTTGCGAGGCTAGCCACTTCAGCAAATTCAACTGAAAACCGAAAAGCAGATTATTGTCATTCAAGGTCATAAATAAGGCATGGCATGAGGAAAAACAAAGAAAAGCATTTGTCCACGAAGCCAATGGGAAACATACAACAAATAGAAATAAACAGTAAGAGGAGACAATTATCAGCACCTCACCTTCAAGCTTTCCGCAGAGCGGCTGGTAACCTCAACCTATGTTATTACAGGCAACGGAAAAAAACTAATTCTGGATAAAATTGATGGGCGTCCAATGCTGAGCCCTGTATGTTAGTTATCAGCTTATGAAAGATCAAATGATCCACGGCCTTCTAGGATGGCATAAAGCAGCTTCTTGCGCATAATTTCCTGCAAGAATGCCCAAACAAGCCAGTTAATGGAATGCATCAGTGCGTTAAACCCACTAAATACCAAAGAATGAAACCATACTTTTGTGGAATACGGTGGTAGTTTAAGATAATTAGCACACGTCATGACACTAGGCAAATCATCATCTGCAGCTTCTGTTGCCCCAGTTGTATTTGAAGTATTCACCACACTTGAGGGGTGCTGACAATCGAAAGTGATACCAAGTTAAGAAAAAAAACATGGCACAGAATAAGAATTAGGGCATATATGTTACAATAGCATATGTCGAGATAAACCAAGAAAACCACCTTTCGAACTATAGTAAGCTTGGGACTAAGGGCAGCTAAACCACCAGGTGGAAGCCGAGAAGCACCAGTTACAAACTGGCAGAACGCATGCTGCTCATCAGGGGTAAATTCCGCCATGATCTCAAGTAGCTACAAACAAGCAGAGGATCAAGGAATTATTAAACTTATTGAAGGCCAGATTCAGATATTTGAAAGGCAGGGATGCACTTACATTTACAATTGCAGGACTTTTAGCAGTGTACCCGTGATCAAATTTTATGTTATCCACCAGTGATTCCGGCTGCAGCAATGCAGGCTAGTTCAGTGGAAATGTAACAGAATATAACTGAAATCAAGAGAGAGAGAGAGAGAGAGAGACGAAGCATTACCTCCCAAATTTCTTGACGACCACATATTAGATAGTCAAGCTCTTGAGGCGAAAATATTTGGAGTGATGAGATATCAAAGACCTAAAATAGAGAAAAACACAAGAAGCATTGACGCAAAATAAACGAGTCTCCGAACATCTGCAAAATGATTAAAAAGGGATCCTAAGCAAAGAAAATGAGGTCACACCTGGCTAAAACCTGATCTAAATGCTTCAACCTGCTTCATTATCCCTGACTTGACTGTCGCATCCACTACCAAAGTAACATACTCCTCCAGGTTGTAGATATTAACCTACAGGAGACAATACCACTATTTATTACCCCTCCAAAAGAAGAGGGAGAGCAAACACGAACTCAAAATTGCTGAGATAAACACAGCACTTACAATTGTGTTTTGCTCGCCTTCTTTAAGAACATAATCAGGAAAACCTGGAACAGTAAAATCTAGACACAAATCTTCGATAGGAACTCCATGGAAACGCAAGTCTGCAACTTCTAACTGATTCTTGCCAGAAGTGGATTCAAGGAACCTCTTACGTTCAACAAGAACTTGCAGTTCTTGCAGTGTCTTTCCAAACTCGGCATCAAATGAGATAATGTCGAACAAATCAAGCTCCTGGTGAATAGGAATCATTTGTGCATTAAATGGTGAAAATGGAAGAAAATACAGCGATAACAAATTCAAGTAGAACAAACATAACAAAATGAAAACAAATAGTGTTCTCAGGAAAAAGAGGATCTGTACTTACTTGTCCGAGTATGAGCTTATAAAATGCTGTTGATAAAGGCAAATCTAAAAGCCTTCCATCTTGCAGGACTTTTGCAATAACTCGACCGACTAAGCGGAAATATTCGATGACTTTGAAGAATCTGCTACCCTCTGAGGTATCGACATTAGATGGCCAAGGCCGAGGAAATAATCCAAGAGGAGCTTGTATCAGATGCCTGCCATCATCAGACAAATGTGAGTTAAGTTCTTTTGATGGCAAATCATCTTCAATTTCCATTTCTGAATCGTATGGCAAACTAGATCTCCATAATCCCAGCCGAGCATTTTGTAGTTCATGGCCCAAGAGAGTATAAAACTCCAAAGTAGGACCTAGCCCTGTTCCAACCTCGCCAAAGTATTCCACCTCAAGAACAGCTCTCTGACTGGAGAACATCTCCATAACTTTTGCAGCAGAATCCAGAATACGATTACGCGAAACACGAACTTTCTGGCGTTGTAACCTGCCAAACCGGATCTCTCTTTCTCCACCAGAATTGTGATTATCACCCTGTTGTTGCTGGAGTCGATTCAACGCACGGGACAACCCAAAAGCTGTGGAGTAGAAGTACTGCCTCCTTGTTTCAAAGGGGAACAGAAAGGGACAGGCTTTGGTCATCTGATAACACCAAGAAGGTAAACTGCCACTACAGAGTGCAAGAACATCCTGCATTTGCCGAGCAAGCTTTGGAGTCAACTTACTATTGACAAACTCTTCTGAAGGTACCTTGGTTCCAGTTTTATATAGTTCATCCAGGGTAGCGATTTTTCCCTCAGCAAAATCATCAGATGCTGACTGTGCTCTTAAACGAGGGGATAACTGATTCAGCCCCTCTAATACACGTAACAGTGCTAAAATGCTGTAAGTTGAGTTTGTTCTCTCTAGATCACATGGAAGTTCTCCTTGTAAAATGCTATCAAGAAGAGAAACCCTGTGTGCTTCAGAAATAGATCTGCAAGAATCTGATTTTGTGTGCAATGAGGTGGAACCACCTTGGGATCCCTTCTCAACCTGGCTATCAGCCTTCTGGTAAGTTATTGTGAACACGTCACCCCAGAAGCGGTTTCCATCATTTGGCACGTCAGATCCATTGAACCTTTCTTCATCAT
Organism: Stipa capillata; assembly: GCA_019208055.1. Classification (NCBI taxonomy): domain Eukaryota; kingdom Viridiplantae; phylum Streptophyta; class Magnoliopsida; order Poales; family Poaceae; genus Stipa; species Stipa capillata. The sequence continues at coordinate 732,531 of JAGXJF010005405.1, forward strand.
CCTCATCAAGCATCAGTTGACGTTGGATAGCTTGATATACAGTCAAAGTTTTGCTAAGCTGCTTGCCACCAGCCATGAATATCAATTTGTTGTGCTCATTCATGCTACCTCCAAGTGACAGGCCACGCCGATCCCGACTACCTCTAACACCGCGACCACCAACAGAAGTCAGCCCAGCCATTGTCGCAGCAACAAATGACATTGCACCTTGCGATCCAAAGGTACTTGCACTTCGAAATTCAGCAGCATTTGCTCCCCTGCTCATAATGTTTCTAGCACTGGAACCAGATGATGGCTGCGCCTGGCTATCACTTGCTGAACCAACATTAGAGTCATCAGCGTCACCCAATTTCACGTCATGCACTCCATCTTGAACACAAATAGGAAGAGACCCATCTTGAAGAACCTGAGAATCACAACAAAGTTAGAAGCAGAAAGAAGTAAATGATCTTTACTCTGGCCCAACTAAGAACTTATTTGCCTAGTGTGGGCTAAAATCTTAAAGCAGGCTTGCCGAGTTTAACATCTTACAGCTTATAATCTCAATAAACTAGTTTACTATATAAGCCACCCCCAGTGCCTTTGTCTTCTCTGTGGATGAATGACTTAGATATAGAAGTCAAGCAGGGAATATGTAGATAGTTGTCAAGCCCAAACTTACACTCCGTGTAAGCCCAAGCATAATATAGGCCAGACTCGCTCTAAACTATCTCATGAACACATTAATACTCCATATACAAATTCATGCAAGTTTCACGAAAGAAAATGAAACGGAATAAATCTTAAAAACCATCACCTCATGATCATCATCTTCATCCTCTGAAATGTCATCATCATCATCAATCATTAAAGCGTCATCAATCTCAATATGAGATGTGTCAAGCTCCTCATCCTGCATATAGAAAAAATAGAAAGTATTACTCACCAAGGTTCCGCTGCAAGTAAAAATCCAAACATTATCCTCAGATTTCTAATTGTAATACAGCTTGGTTGACATTACATAATGTCATAATCACACTCATACATCATGACAAAATTATACGACAAGATGGTCCCAGTGCATGGCACCAGTGCTCGTAGACTAAACCAGAACCAAGAAGGTAAAACATTCTACGCAAAGTACTTTAGTTGTTTATGCCAATAGACAACCATGAGTCAGATATAACAGCAAGCTCCCCTTGGTGCCTTCAATAGGAATAACAAAAATGGTCATGGCACGATGCCTAAAGAAGATGCATGCTTAGATATCTGGTAACTGGCCAAGAACATGTGCAATTGCACGATAGTTTCTTATACGAATCTGTCTACAAACTTAAGGCCATCTTTTTTTGAAGATAATTTCCTAGTAAATAGATACAGCTTGTTTCAGATACAACAATGATGAGAAGATTTGAACATGCAACATTTAGGCACAGCTTACTGCTACAAATTCCTTATGATATCACTATCTTCCACAATTTGCGTACAAACAGAAATACAAGATTTCAATATGTGTCTCTCAGCTTGGCCCCCTCCATGAGCACCCCCCACTGATAACAAATGTAGTTTTTTGTTCATAGCTCTAAGTTGAGGTCTTGACAATGATCAACAGATACCTAATGGTTATGGTTTATTAACAGAATAGCTTCTACCTAGTGCAAACTAGTAGTAGCTGCAATCTCGCAGACAACTTTAGTTTGCTACCAATTCAACACGAAATATTTCAAAGAATAATTTGAAGATATAGTTCAATGACTGATGTAGCACCTTCTAGAGCTTTCGGTTCAAACACAACTATGTGACAAGAAACAAAGGGAGATTATCCTTTCATTATAATTTATCATTCACCCGATCTTTCTCATTTTTAAATATCCCAATTTCATGGAATATGCACTTGAATCTTATGCAGAGCTACACTAAAATGACAACCACATCCTTTTTTTGTGTTCTCATGTTCATGCAGAGTGCAAACAAAACCATACCTCAGAACTACTGTCACCATGTGTTTGCTTCATGTCCAAATCTTTCTCTGAAACAGCTTTTCTGCGGGTAGCATTCCTTGTATTGGGTCCCTTCGGTTCAGCTGAGCTCGGTCTTACAACAGCTTTGCCTTTTCCCTTAGCAATACTAGTGCTTTCCTCCAGAGACTCCTTATTAGATGTACCACTACTTGCAGCAGATGACTTTGATCTTGTCGTTGGACGCCGGGCAGATTGAGCTGATGCAGGTGTTGATGCACCAGCAGTGGCACCAGGTACACCAGATTCAGAATTATTTGCAGATGGGACTACAGGTTTAGAGGCAGCCTCACTGCGCTGAACTCTGGGCCAAAGGAATTCTTCAACAGCTGCTAAACTTGCAAAGGGATCAATAAGTACAATATTTGATGAATAATCCCGAAGTGATTTTTCGCCTTGAGCTCGACACAGACGCAACTTGAAGGGTTGAGCCAGAGCACTAAGACCTAAGGTCAGACGGGAGCCTCCAATACCAACTCTGCTAGATTGGCTGAGCACAACAGGGAAACGTTCCAATGAACAGAAAGCACTTTGCAGTTTTTGGACCAAAAGTGTCATTGGAGTTTCATTCCTTTCATGATCAATAGAAAGGGCAACAGATATGAAGGACTTGTATCGTCTAAGCGCCTGCTGGCGAAGCTTTGGCAGGTTTGCTTCAGATACCCTTTCCTTTCCAAATGTCCCACATGACAAATAGTCGAGAAATGCTGCGACAACTCCGCTTCTAATGAATTCAAATGTGGAAACACCACTAACTTTGCTTAGCTCAGCGAGCATTTCAGTTACTATCAGGTCTAATTGTTCCTCCACATCATGCGAGATGTCAAAATGATTAGCACTCAAGGCTTTTGATTTCCCTTTGGCTTTTGTTACGACATTCTCAGTTGCAGTATTCAACTTTGCACAGAGTGTTCTCAGTTTAAGAAGGTCATCAGTGACTCCAATATCGCTTGAACCATGGTCAGGAGGGAAGTATTTGTCTCTGAATGACTTTGCACGATCGCTAACTTCAAAACGGAGACTGGTGACTGGAACTTCTGTAGAGCTTGGCGATGAGCTGGCAATCCCAGAATTGGAAGCGTTTGATACATCCAGCGAACTGTTTTCTGTCTGTGCAGCACCCCCACGCCGGCGTTGTCGTCTAGAGCGTGAGGACATAACAGAATCGCTATCTTTATCCTGTTGTGGTACCTGAGGAGGCACCGTATTCGAGGATTCTGTACATATAAGGGCATCCACAGCATGAACAACACCTTCCCTCACAAACAACTTGGAAAATGTCTCCGGAAGTTTCTCCATCATAATTTCTGCTATCTGAAGAGCAGGAATCAGCACTTGTGGATCTTTCCAAGCAAGAATGCCTGCTAGGAAGCTGCAAAGGAAATTTGTTTATAACTTAGCAAGGATCAGAAAACAAGAATTGTCTATTGAGGAGGTACAAGAAGTGATAGCTTCTGGTGTCTGAAACCATTCTCTAGAAGAAACAAATCAGGCATCTATATAGAAACTTGTATTAGTACCTGGATATGTTTGTTGTGCCAAGGAGAGTCTGGATCATTTCAGCAGAGCTATAGCACATTAATTTCCCAATGATAGATAAGCACTTATGACGTATTGGTGCATTTACGCTTGAACCGTACACCTGTGCGATAGCAGAGGTTATTAAGTATGAGAATCAAAATGTTATCTAATAAGTCTAAAAAGTCGTATTTACAATTCGTCAACAAGAAAAGAAATTGGGCACAGACCTGTGTCATTACGGGTAATAAGTCCATACCGAACTGTTGTAGAAGTTCAGGGTGCTCACGTAATAGACTCTCATGGCCCGACCTTTCATTTTCTGTTGAACCAGCCCCATCTTGTTTGGTGGAAGCAGATTTCTTTGTAGAAGAGCCTTTAACAAATACACGACAGTGTGTTGGTAAAGAAATTATTCCCACAGGCAAATGTGGAAGCAAATCATCAGCAAGGCTCACGATCTCAAACATCTGCAGGGTTAAAAGTAAAGATATGAACACCATTTGCACAAGAAAAGCATGCACGTATATATCACCCTCCGGATCAAACACTCGTATTTTTATTGTTTTAATCGATGTTTGAGCAGCTGAGTGAGAGACGTAGCTGCAGACAGCATTATGCATTTATACCCAACAAATGTCAGATTCTTCTGAACCTCTACAACACATGGTTGCATAGGACACACGATTTACTTGCACATTTATATTCCTTCCCATACCTCCTTAAAACACCTCAAAGTACTTGATGCAGGATGACTAAATAGAGTATGGTAGCCATTAATGTTCTTATGACTTGGCTTTGTTACTTGGCTCTAAGTACATTTTATTTTTGGATAATAATCTGCACGTTCATCATCAAGAAAACTGTGGAGTAGTTTACTACATAAGCACCTATCTTCAGTCCTCAAGGAAATTACGCACGTAGCTGCTTGATGGCATGTATAATTAGAAAAATGTGATAGAACCTCTTAATTTTTAGGAAGTTGTGTAAGTTATAGAGAGGGGTGTGAAAGAGGCAATGCTAGAACACGATGTGCTGAAGTCAAGTTTCAGTAATACATACAAATTGGATCTCATCAAAGATGGTAAAAACTAGTCATAAAGCTAACACCACAGAATACTAAAGCCAGCGATAGATATAATCACCTGATCAGCAGGCCTTGACAAAGCTGGGGTGACTGATGTTCCAGCAACCAAACCAGAACCTGAAAGAATATCTTTAATAGTGCCGCTAATGCCAAGAAGAAGAAGTGTTTTGGCTGCCAACAGCGATCCACTTGCACATGTTGAGAGAAGACGGATTAAACCCTGAAAGGATGCCCAATCCAAACTTAGCAAGAGTACAAAAAAGACCAAAGTGAACAATAGGGAAGAATAACAAAACATATGAGTATACCGTATAAGTCGATGTACTCAATGATGTCTGGCCTGCAGAGTTGCTGATGGATACCAAGCTAGCGGCTTGTGCAACCAATCCATGATTGCACAACTCATCCAACTTTTCTGGATAATAAGCAAAAGCCTCCGCAATGCGTGTTAAACAAACAGAAGCATGCTCTAGTACCTGGAATGTGCATAAACAAACAGATGAAACAGATGTATACCCTGGTATGATTGGTATTTGGTAATAAAAAATCAAAGGTCAGAGGTTTGGACTTCAAAGGTACCTTAGAATCATGGTGGTGTAGGAGATTAGTGAGCAACGGTACAGCTTCCATGACAAACTCGGATGCATCAGATGGCAGCTTCCTGCAGATATTAGCAGCGGTAGACAATGCTACTCTCTAGAAGCATGTCCACCAAAGAAACAAATATAGTAAGTAACAAGGCAAAACAAAAATTGAAGTAAAACGGAACTGGGGCGTTTGCCCTGTGAATCTAAAAAAATGAAGTATATTTTGATGACTTGAAAGAAATTGAGTGTTGAATTTAAATAAATACCTGAACACCGGTGGAGAAGAAGTCAAGATATGACAGGACAGCCATTAGTGCACCAGCTCTCAAACAGGCAGTAGGATGCTCCAGAGAAATCTTCCTAAGAGCTTGCAGAGACTAAGAGCATGATAAAAACAGATATAGTAAGTGTTAGCATCCTGGCGAGGGCATGCATGAAGTGGGGAAAAAGTTATGTTCGTTTCTCAAGCAATTCTAGCAAGATCACATATAAGTAGATACATCCACGACACCATAATGCTTAGCGATGCACTCTAATCATCTCGTTATGGGTCAAAAATATTGCAACATCAGCTGGAGGCTTTAAGATGATGACCTAGAAGGAAGATATTAGCATTTACCTGCTCGGCAAGGTCCATGTACTCGATGGTGAGAAGGCGAGCACAAAAACATGGTATAGCCCCATAGTGCACGACGGATGAGCAGGAGGACGGGAGGACGTCGACGAGGTTAGCGAGGGCACGGGCAGCAAGCAGCATGACATCGGGGCTGGCACCGCCAGCAGCCTCCTCGGGGCCGAGCAGACCAACAAGGATGGGCACAAAGGCATCCACGGGGAAGGCGGCGAGCGAGTCCTCGGTGCCGATGGAGAGCATCTCGCAGAGCTGCATGAGGGAACTGAGCTGGCGCGACTCGTCGCCGTCGGCCTGCAGGCCGGCGAGGATCCTCTTGAGCTGGGCGGAGGTGGTGGAGGAGGCGGCGGCGGCGGCGGCGGAGCCGGAAGGAGGTCGTCGAGGCCAGCGCCGAGCCTGCGGAGGAGGCCCTGGAGCGCGGTGCTGGCGGAGGTGAAGGAGGGAGGGAAGGGGGCGACGGAGTCGTCGTCCTCGTCGTCGGGGGCGGCGGGGGGAGAGGGGTTGGAGGTGGGGTCCGGGTCCTTGCCCTTGTCAGCGGCGGCGGCGCGCGCGCGGCGGCGGGAGGATGGCGAGGGGTCCATCGCTAGCGCAGGCGCGGCGGCGGAGGAGGAGGAGGAGGAGCGGCGGGTGCGGGGAGCGGGGGTGGGGCGAGCGCGCTTGGAGGCCGAGGAGGAAGAGGAGGAGGTGGCGGCGGCGCGCTTGCGGCTGCGTGTTTCCATACAAGCGGCGAGCGCGCGGGGGTGAGGAGGCTCGCTGCCGTGCCTAGACGGCGAGCGGCAGCGGACGCATCGATCTGCGCCTGCGGTGCGGTGGTGGATCGGATTGGGATGGGGATTGCTCGTCGCCGGAGTCGGAGGCGGTGGATCGAGGAGTAAAGTATATGGGAATTGGGATCCCTGATTGTGTAAGTAAGTAATGGTGGGGGATTTGGGGATTTTTGGCGGTGGTGCTCCGGAGGAGACGGAATTTTGCGCCCGACTCCACTCACTGACGTCGATTCCTCCGGTTTTTTCTTCATTTCTTTTCTTTTCTTTTTTCTTTTTTTTCTGAAAGTTCTTTACAACATACTTCACAAATGCGTCCAGCTAAACGTCCTCAGACTCATCTTATCTTTATCTTTACTATCTATAAATTTAAAGTTAGTAGTATTGATAATGGTAGGTCATCCTCCCGTGGAACGGTCAAAATTTAGGCGGTGACAATTTTATAATATTAAATCACATCTAACAACCAATCTCAGCTATAACCACCCGATCTTATATATGCTCAATCTTATCTATCCATACGTAACAAACAATCGCAGCTCAATTTTATCTTAAATAACAATACTAACAAATATATGTTAGATATATTCACTCAATCTTATCTATAAGTAATCTTATCTTAAATAACAACATTAACAAATATCTATTAGGTGGAGTAACAACACTAACAATAGCTATGATTGATATATCTAACAAACAAACAACTACTTGTTATTGTTGTTGGAGAATGCACACACATAACGGTAGAGCGACGGGGATTGGATCAAGACAACGGCAGAACGAAGAAACGACAAAGTTAGAGGCAAAGTTGAGGTGATGACGAAGAGAGCAGAAGGGAGAAACATTTGTGAACGCCAGAGAGGAAAGGAAGTGAGAGAAAGATGCCAGCGATTATTATGAAAAAGAACACCCGTGTCACTTTTAACATACATGTGCACAAAATAGATAGATCATTTTATCAACATTTTTAGACATCTCTCTTTTGTCCCGTTGCAACGCACGGGTACCTTACTAGTCTTAACTAAACGTATCACATTTTAACATTCCGTGGTATCAAAGTACTGCATCTAACTTCTACACTAGTCCACCTAATAAGAGTTGTATTCATTATTAATTTTAATAAATAATCTAATTTATCTACACCATTATAATCTAGACCCACACTATGATCAGCAATGGAAATTTTTCAGTCTATGCGAACAAATATAACATGTTTTTTCTATCATTTTGATAATATAATAGATAGATTTATGTCTTGCTTTTGATAGAATTTATTCAAGAATCAAGAAAGTACAAAATTACATCTTGGCTAACAGAAAACTAAAGACATATATCCAAATGTGCTGCAAGTATAGTGTTTTAATTACATCTTGGCTAACATAAAACTAAAGATATATATCTTAGTTCTAGTTTACTTTGGAGTTAGCTAGATTATAGGTTTACCAAAGACAATATGACCATTTTACAACAGATTATAAAATAAATTTAACAACATAAACTAAAGATATGCGACAAGTATAGTGTTTCAGTTCTAGTTTACTCTGAAGTTAGTTAGATTATAATCTGATTTATCAAAGAAAACATGAATTTTTTATAACAAATTATAAGATGAATCTAACAAACGCAAAGTGACCTTAAGATTCAAAGACTTGAATTAGAGAATCTGAACTCAAGAAATTTCAAAAGGATTGAATTTAATCATTCATAAAAGTAGTCTAAAATTAAAAATGGGTGGCGCAGCCTAGGGGCAAGGAAGGTTGAGAAGGAAGACAAAGCATTTGCACGTGTCCCATGGGCAAGGGCTCTCTACTCGTAAGTGTAGACGCCCTCAAATTAGCGGTTTCACGTAACAAGACGGTAAATAGGATTTATGAAAAGCCTATAAGACGACCGCGGAAATAGGGACAAGCAGATACACCAAGATGATTCACTGTCATGCCACATCTCCTAGACGAAAAGAAACTGGAGACGAACTCTACCAATACTCTATCATTTAACTACGCTGATGCTTTCTGGAGGGGACGGGCTTTCAGGAGCCGAATAAGCTTGTCTGATCTCCCAGCTGCCTCGCCTGATGATTTAACTCGTTCTTCCTGCAATAACCATTAACAAAACAAACAATAAGTTACCCAGGATCCGGAAAGAAGACAGCTGTGCACCAAACGAGTGGCCGTGCCATCGACCAACACTCTCAACTACTCGTCTACTCTACACTACTGACAACTCCCCCAACAAACGAGTAGACCAACCATCAACCCACAGATGCTAAATCAAGCCCATCGCTGTGTACCACTTGCACACCAACTCTTCTAATGGTACTCGCGTTCCTGAATTATAGCAGGGGTTTCCAAGAGACGTACCACCCTCTTCGTATCCGCCGCATCCAAGTCAAGACCAGTGAATTCTTTCAGCATCATAGCTGCTACTGGCCGCAATCTCCTGCTTCAGGAAATGAGAGGTACATTCAGTCGTATGATCCCTTCTGGGTTGGGAAAATTTTCTATGTATGGTCAATTAGCCATTAGAATAAAGTTATCGAGTTGATTCTTACAAAATTTGCAGCATTTACATTTGTAAGTACACTTTAAGACAACAGGCCAAAGGCCCAGCATTCACATATGTAAGTACACGCACCTTGTAGTTTTCTTTGTATTGCAAGCCCTAGAAGCAGAAACATCATCCTCATGTGTATTTGCCTCTGCCTGGCAGTCCTTAGTGGGAGCCTTGCAGGCAAAACCATAAGCAAGGCAACTGAATCAGGAAATGAAACAGTACAAAGAAATTATAGAGTAAATAGATCGTCTGTCACATTTTTTTTTCTTCTTAGCACTATAAATCCCAATAGAATCTGTCAGCTGAATCTAGTTTTTGCACTATTTTTGATAATAAGTCAATAATCAAATAAGTACCATCACCCAAGACTAGACATGAAATAAAGATCTTACTATTGAAGCCTTCATTCCAGAAGGTCTTTCACTCAGCACACGTGGAAACATGCCTCCGTGATCATTCATTAGGTTTGGAGGTTGACCACATCCTGAAGAAATATGCTTATGTTGATTAAGTAATTAATATTTTATTTGAAGAGAAAATAAATGAGCAGCTGGCTAGCTGCAAATTAGAAGGATATGGACAATCACATGTAAGCAACATAAAATTAGCAAGTAAAGCTCCTTGTATTGCCTGAGATATTACACATACCGGTCTTTTTTACCATGGGCTCGCATCTTTCTGACTCGGAGTCCAGTTCTTGAGGATTCTGCTGTACAGCACCCTAAACAAAAGGCAAAGTACAACCGATATGTCATAGTTTCCTATGAACTCTTCATAGCTTGGCAGAAAAAACACAGATAACTTACTTTTTTGACAAAATATATAGAGAATTTACAACAACATGAGCACGACTTATATGCAGTCATGGATCATTCTGAGATACAGAATAAATTCATAATTTAGCAGCTGGCTTGCTTCCCTAAGCAAATCTCTTACGGTGCATAGAGAAGGACTATGAAGAGCTGTCTACGGTTTGAAAGGGATTAATGTGGTATGTTTTGGTCTTTTGTAACCCATATGGAGCACACTACCGCAGAGAAAATACAACATGCATCCCTTTGCCATTGCGACCTCCCTAGCTCAAAGAAGCAAGCCCTTCTCCTACCCCTATAGTTCCCTTCCCAGTTCAGCCAGCAACACCCCCTCCACACCCTGACCACCCACTAACAGTCATCGCCACCCTCTCCAGCCTCCCCTGCTGCCAAATGCCAACCCCCAAATCAAAGGTGGAAAACTCCGGAGCACAAATGGATAATCGGTTGACGAAACTGTAGAATACTAAGAACAACAGAAAAACATATACACTAAACTTACATTTTGAGTTACAAAGGTAGAGAAAAATGGAAGTATTAAATGATTCCGTACCATCCCTTGCAACTTTAAGAAAGACTGACTGGAGCTACCGTCTTCAGCATCAGAGTTCACTTGCGGAGAGGAACTTGGACAACCATGATGCTTCATTTCTGTACAACGATCAAGTAAAGTTTTAACAAAAATGCACCATTAGCAACAAAAAAGAAACATAAGAAATAATTTCTTTGAACCTTTTATACCGACATCATGTTGAGTATCCTCCACTTTTCTATTGCAGCTTAAGTCTTCTTCGTCGCTTTGGTCCATGGGAGCTTTCTTGCAACAACCAGTAAACTGTGGGGACAGGCTGGCCCTTTCACTCTTCATACATGGAAGTAGTATATGATGTTCTGCAGAAATGATACTTTTATTTCAGTTGCTTGTGTGCCAGTTTAAGAGCAGTCGCACAAAGTGCAGATTCAGTTTCCGCGGAATTACAAATGTGATTCATAACTTCCTATGGATTTTACCATGTTAAATTATTGAGCAAGAAGAAAATCATGGAAATATAATCAACCTGTAAAGCTTCCATCAGATGGATGATCCAGATGACTGGATGCATGTGTTACACCACCGTCATGTGCAGATTTTTGTTCATTGCAACTCTCAGAACTATCCAATTCCTTATCAACCACTTGTACCGTTATCTAAAGTAAGAGAAAAAAAAACATGATTTATCCATTTGTATTGCCAAGATTATATTTAGTTCTTTTGTTTATGATCTAGCAAACATCCCTCAAAATTCTTGGCACAAGAGCTATGTTTAAATGCAAAATATGCATCATGAAAGGACTCTACATACAGAGAGAGTGAGAGAGAAAAGTCCACCTCAGTATTTCCTTTTTGCATATCGTACTTGGGGCTAGAAGCATCAGAAGTACATGATTCCTCTTGCTAAAAAAATAGGATGGCATTATATCAGTACAAGATGCACACTAGGTCGCATCACAATGGGTGAACTATGAGCACTTTGCCCACAAAGGAGTGCAGAAGGTCAAAGGATAAGTACCAAACCTTCAAATCTCTGGAGCTCAACTCTTTTTCCTCTATCAAATTAGTAACAGAAGTATCACAATCGTCAGACTTCCCTGTTATAAAAAATGGTTCAGAGCCAAGACAACTATTTGATGCTATTGATCAGGATATGTTTATTTTGAACATCTAACCTCCTTCCATGTCATGATAAGCTGAAGACCTTTCAGAACCATAACATTTGAATTCTTCTGAGACTTCTTCTACTGCTAACTGCAGGGAAAAGAAGTTTACTCAGTGCTCAACTGTAGAACAAACAAAAGGATATCGGCACCAAAGTTCTGACCTCATCTGTATCAGCTTTTGTCAATGCTATGGCTTAAAAATGTATTAGTGTACAGCTAACCGCATCTTACTGCGTATACAATATTGAGATACAGACATAACAGGGAGATATGTTGCTTGCCATTTAGGCACAAGTAGTACATACAGATGAGCAGAAGATTCTATGCAAAGAGACAGGAGATAAAAGCACATGAGCAGAGGAGATATGGTAAGTTGCTTGCAGATCTCTAAATTTAAAGCATGCTTATTCAACCACGCTTAAAGAAAAGCAGAAAAATACACACCGAAGCTGCATAAGATGTACCTACGGTTTTCGAGTCATTCATCATGCAGGTATAAGGCACTAACTAAAAATAGAACAGCACAAGTCAGGTATTACTATTTGAAGTTTCCTTAACTTACATGGAAATTATCTACTGCAGCATCACAAGATCCCAGATCAGTTTGATTAGATTCAGAAACTGAGCTTAGAACAGCTTCACCAAGGGATACAGCGTCATTTTGCTCAACAGAGATATCATCAGCAATTGGAAATTTCTCACGTAAACAACAAGATTTCAGGTCATTCAACTCCTTTTTCAGCTCCATAATTTTGATATCTTTATCTCTGAGCAATTCCCTCATGCTTGTAGCAGCATTCTCAGATTCCTATAACCAAATACATGGATTAAGACGATAAGTAAATAAATTATGTAGGAAGAAATCACTAATCCCCTAACAACTATAAACACACACAAAACATTCAAAATTACTACATGTATAATAATGGATTGCATTAAAAGTACATTGTAGCTGTACGTTGACTATAATAGCCGTCCAGAGATTGCATTGAAGAGATGAATATTCAGTCAATTAAACAAACATAAGAAATAACATTTGCTGCAAATTACCAAAAGCTTTTGTTTTGAAACAGCCCATAAAGCCCTGAAAAGGTTCTTCATTATTTCTTCACTTCTGGACACTCTTCGCAGCTCTGAATTGAGAAACTCATCTGTACACATGTATGAAAAAATTAGTATTAGATGAATGTTGCAATTTGTGACATCTTAATATACTGAAGATATATTCAGGTATACTATAGAAACAATGTGATTTGCAGTCAAAAGCACGATTCAAGCAACAGGATCAGAACAAGACTTTAGACGAGTAAAAACCAATTATATCACCAGTATCCCAATCTTTGTCCAAACAAAATGCATGTGATATTGGAGCAAATCAAATATTAATGAGGGTAAATAGAACCTTTTTCAGAAACTTTAATATCACCATCTTTATCAGTTCTGTCCTTTCCTTCAGCCTGCAAAACATAATATAGATAATAGTTCATTCAAAATTTCCAACTAAGATATGAAATGTACATACTAGAGATCATGTATTGAGATATGTTTGTCGTGAATTTAAACATGATGAAATACGTATGATATGAATGCACTCAAATTCATGAGGTCCTTTAGTACTTATTGTGGTAGGAGTGCACTCAATAGAACACTAAAAGTTGGCATATTGGTCAATTCAAGATATATAAGAATCCATGCTTTTAAAACAAGAGCAGTTATTTTGAATCATATCATATGGGAGAGTTATTAGTCAAATAAAAAATATGATTAAAAGCAGCGAAATATAATCATTCAGTTCATGGGGGGATAGGCCGAGATTTATCCAAAATGAAACTGTGAAATCAATATGCACCACAACCAAACATCTCAAGATGGCAGCAATTATTGGAAGCTCTGCACTACGAAAGTTAAACAGGCTAAAATTCATTGGACGACTAAACAGCATTTTGTACCGTGAGAACTTCAGGCTTATGAACCTTCCTCTTTTTCTTGTTCTCTTGGCAAATCAGGGAAACACTGCTTCTCTTTTGGGAAACCAGGTCAGAAGAATCATCAAGGCTTGTGTACCTGAAAAGATAACAGGAAACAAAATGAACACTAAACAATATAAATATGCATGTGTGTGATATGATTTTCTGGTTAAGTATCACATTGCGACAGAATGACATCAAAAAAACCTAGCCTACATGAAGTACTTATAATTTTGTCTTCAGGGCAAAACATTCTTGAGAAGCATCAGGGTTGGACTAAGTAATTACTATTATCAATTTTGGCTTTTTAATTTGGGGCAACTTCCTATGATCCTATCAGATCAGCAGCCTCTCTTGCATAACATGATACTGAAGCCATCAGGTACCGCACTTCCAAATAGCAAGGCACACCCTAACGTTGGACAAGAACAACATAAGAAATGACAAAAGAAGCTTATGTATAGCCAAAGCAATAGCAGGAGGCAACTCTTATATTTATCATGTTGTTTCACCCATATTCCCTCTTACATTTGACAATTGACATGCACCCATGCCATACAGTGATTCATTGACTGGTAAGTCAAGAGCCCATGTGTCATTGGTTCCTAATTCCCCAAAATCAAAATTCTATGATTCAGTCTTTTGCTCTCCCTTTCTCTAACTCCCTAAAATAAAAATTATGTGCTGCTATAACCGACGTATCAATAGACAAACAGCTGTTATTACAAAGGTTTAAATAGAGGACTTCTGCTCCTTGAGTTTTTTTACCTAATCCCCTAATAGGAAACATAACAAATGTTACACTAGGACTCAACTGCACAAAGCAGACTAGACTAAAACCCTACTTGGTGAGATAAGATGCAACCTAACATTTATACTCTGGTTATGTACTTCCCTTTCTTCTCGTGGGGAGAAAAAAAAAGTATGCGAGTCAAATAGTAAGGAGAGTACCTTATTTTCATGTAAGGAGATGCTTGTCTGAGCAAAAATGATGTATCTACATAATCATCATCGCCTGGTTTCACATTCAAAATCTGAAAAAGTAATAGAGATGATAATTAAAATTAAGTATACTACACAATAGTCAATATTGCACTACGTGGACCTCAAAAGTAATAGTGTCAATGCCATGCAGTCTTTCAGCATAAAAAATATATAGATTGCAAATTACTTGCGAAACTGTACCATTAGTTGCAACATGTATATGTATTCAGGCATCATTTGCGATAGCCAAAAGGAATGAAAATACATTAGTCAGAGTCCAACAATGTGTTAATCTCAGAATAAAGGCACTTATTGTTCGCAGCGTTGACAGTTCCAGAAAGGAACTTATTGTTCATAGCAGTTCTTGCTCTTGAGACACTCAGGTCGGGAACATCAATCCCACTAAAGTCAAACTTTGGGATATTATGACTAACGCAAACAAAAGCATTCCCCAGGAAATGCCTAATTCAAAATGAGCCCCGATGCCATATCGATGCAGCCATCATTCCTGTCCGGGGCATAATGAGTGCTCACACCAAACTGCTCACATGGAAACTTGTATTTTTGAATTATATTTAGTTATGCCTGCCCACTTCCAGACTAAAATTGTTAACACTTTCATTAAACATAGAATAAAGTGCATTCAAAAATAAATTAAACAAATATTTCAACTATAGTAACGCATGCCATTTCAGGAGTTGTTGATAAGAAAAAACAGATCATTTCAGGTCAGAATAGCATACCAGAGTCATTTTTTTCCTTCCTTCCAGGTAGTCTCTCAAGTACCTTGTCAACTTTCAAAATGACAAAATATTTAGGACGAACAAAAAGGAAAATTCAAATTCAAAATAATCTTCTGTGTTACTACTTTTGATGACTTGGAAAATATTATTGAACTTGAAAACTCATTGCATAAATAGGTTTAAAGAGCAGAAAAATTAACTGACCAGAAATAGAGGATCAAATTTTATCTTTTAACTTTTATTAGCAAGCTACTAGTGTATACATGGAATCCAAGTTGCACAGGTTATAATACAAATACAGAAAATCAGTAGCTTAGTTGGGGACGCAGACATGATTCATGAGCACATCAAAAATATTGGGCTGCTAGGCTTATATCAATACTTGTTGATCTTTAGATCCCTAACCATAAAAACGAAGGCCTCCATTAAGTATGCATTAGTGACCTTGATTAGGGAAACACATGATGGATATTCTTTGGAGTAACCCAGCAAAGAACCAAAAAGGCAAGATTCAAATTCCAGACTTCACGTATTTCAAAAGAATATGCTGTCAGCAGATATACCATTGAGTTCTTGAAATGTTTTTCCAACGTTTTCTTCTGATTTTTCTGATGATCTAGCAAAGCCTGCAGTTACCAAAGTTATAAAGAAAGAAATCATTAGCTAGCAGGCATAACTCACTGATACGAAGATGCAAAAAAGAACAGGTATTTTGCAAGCAGCATGTGCTGTGAAAAAAGAGCTACGAAATAAAAGCCATCTGGAAGTACCCTCAAACAGAGACCGAAAACCATGGATGTATTGTTGATGAAGTTACTCTCAAACAACCTTGAACCCTGCAAATGAAAGATCAGAAGTAATGTACACAAAATATAACATCCAATACAAGAAAAGGTATTATGACATTGTATAATGATCATTGTTATACAATACACATGACAATAGTCGAGAAACAAACCTGATTTCCAGTACTCTTTTTTCGCTCCGCCCCGGCAAGGTCTGCTATGGTCAGAACAGAGCTACTAACCGAGTGCTCACTCTGTAGGTCAATGTTTTTATGAATAGCACGTATAGTGATGATACACTGTGATCGGCTGCAGTACAAAATGAAGTTAATCTTAACATGACCATATAGAACTACTATTAAAAAAGTTACAGGAAAAACTGAAAACAGTATTCAGAGAGACTTAGGAAGGAAAGATGATGACAAAAGCAATGCCTATTATTCAGGATAAAGCCATTTTTTCTGATTAAAGATAGTGTTAACAAATTTATGCAGAAAACATACCTTGACTCGCTGTTAGCATTTGTTGCAGCTGTGCTACGCTTAAGCATACCACGTGAAACTAAGCTTTCAGCATCCATTAAATTTGAAATGGTCACCTGCACAACCAATGGCAGCGAAAAATTTATTGCGTGCTACCAAGAATATTAGTATCATACGCAACGCAATTCAAATGGCATGTGCTGTTCCAAGACCCCATCTATCTGGTTGGAAGTCAAGGTCCCAAAATTACAGCAAAAGGTGCAAATTCCTTACAGGAATGGGAACGGCAACTTCTCATTCTGACCATCCAATTTAAATCATCAGGAAGTCACGGCCATGCCATTTGAACTGACAGCAGAGAGTACAAGTATATCTGACCCTATCAGGCATATTGAAGGTGATTATTTCTATGGTACCTCTTTAAGACCTTTAATTGCTGTTGATTGCTGGAGGACAAGGTCTGCTGCATCAGACAGTAGGTCGAGAATCCGTTCTCCTTTTCCTTCACAAAGTATCTCGAACATTGACAAGCAAAATGATCTGTAACTATGAAAAGGAACTCATCAAGCGATAGTAGCTGTGATTTACAAGCTTCCATCCACAGCTAGCAAATCTAACTAGGGAGTTGCATTTGCAGTTGCAGGTCATGTTAAATATTTCAGGAAGGATGGACAAAGGCCCCATAATATATAGAAACCAAGGATGGTTTACAAGCATGAATTAAAAAGTATTCGAGTAGCATGCTGCACAGTGCACTGGTGTGGTAATAAAAAGGCCAAAACAGGTGTACCTTGTTGGTTGGTTGCCACCCTCCCTTTCATCTGCTGCATTGAAGATTTTCTGTAGCGTGAGTGGTACTATACCGGGATTTCTTGGAGTACCAAAGATAGTATGCGTCTTTCCTGACCCTGTCGGACCCATCGCAACCAGAAGGCCACTCTTTCCTCGCAAAAACTCATCCACCAGTGGGTTCATCACTTGATTAAAGATATCATGCTGCAGGGAAGAAAAAAGTGGGTTGCGTGCGTTATCTTAATGCAGAGGCCGGAGGCAATAAGAACTTCCTTTATCAAAAAAAGGGAAGAAAAAATTAGCATGTTTCTGGAATAAATGGTCTTGTACCACAGAGACAATGCTGGTGTGAAGTGTCATCGCATAGGCGTGCTGACCATCAAAATGCATACATGCAAATGCAGGTCAAAATGGACCAAAGATGGTAAAATTGGTCGCTGTCCTGAGTCTCGATCAAATAGATAATGCAACAATCTTCTTGTACTCCCGACCTGATAGACTGGCGATAGATACTAAATTACCTGCGAGGATTCGGGTGGTAAGACGGCGGAGAAGCCGTCGAACACCTCGGTGGCGGTGCGGCCGCGCTTGTTGTCGACGACCTTAGATTGCGGAACGGTGAGCGCGACCGAGTTGGCGCCGGTGGCGACGAGGCAGACCCCACCTCCGAGCTGCTTGAGCTTCCTGGGTTCCTTGGCCTTGGGGCGGCTGCTAGGCTTGCAGCGCTCTCGCTCCGGAACTGGAAGAGGGCGGATGCGCAGGTACACCTTGAGGCCCTCCTCCTGCAACTGCGAGGAGGAGGAGGGCCCGGTGGTGGTGGCGGCGGCGGCGGCTGGGCCAGCGGGAGTTGGAGGAAGAGGGGAAATGACGGAGTCGGTAGCTGCAGCTTCGTCGAGCAAACGGGAGAGGAGGGGGAATTTGGGTTTAGCGGAGCGGAGAGGGGTGGGGGGCGGCCTCGCGAGGCGGGGAGGGTTCCGGCGGACGGTGGTCGGAGGAGGAGGCGGAGAGGCCATGATCGCTTCGGATGCGGCTGAATTTCCCTCCGTGTTTGCTTTTGTACAAAATTTGAAGAATTCCAGTTTTTCGTGCACATCCTCCCAACGTACTCCGTAGTAAAGCTAGGCGGTCCGTAAAATAGCATGGTGAATATTGGGTACGTGTATCCGCTAGAGTTTTGCTCACTTCAAACTCACCTATATTTTTTTAAACAATTCACACATGTACAATATGAGAAGTATGTTTATGTAAAATTTGGTTTAAAAAATATACCCATTTGCATCATGTGCAAAAATAATACAAGTCTGTGCTTTTCTTCCGACTACGCACTATTTTACAGTGCCCTATTTATTTATTTATTTCTACATAGCTAAAAAATTGTCATATTTTTCAATCAAACTTTAAAGATTTCTACTTCATCCTATAATGTAAATGCATGAATATTTTGAGATCCTTTTAGATCTTTAATGTGCTCCTTTTGAATTTTTAAAAATAGTGGATCCACATACTCCATGTACACAAAATCTACACTATGTTATTTGTGCTATTCAAATTCCGGTACGTTCTTATGTGTTCTTGCTCACTCGACATGTTCTGAAAATTTGTCCACATGATCCTAACTTTGTTTTTTCTTCTGTTGTGCTATTTAGTCTTATGCAAATTGCCTATTTTCTGACAAGTCAAGGCATAAGTCTGAATTTTAGTATATATATTTTTTTAGAAACACCAAGTACAACATGCAGAGACACGCATTCATACACACCACCTCATATATTGAAGTCACATAACTTAAAAATTGATAAAGTCACCACAATGTCTTATTATTGACGGGTGTATCACCTACTGATAAAAAAATTCCACCTTCGTGAGACATGCATAGCGTTGAAGCTGAGGTTTGATTTCGGATGCAACCACCTCCACTAACCACCAAGCAACAACTTGGTTCTGTGAGTAAAAAAGTGGTAAATTTTGGCACAACCTGCATTACCTTTTACAATAATAGTAGAAGTCGGGTAGATTGTTTTGGAAAATATTTTCCTAGTGTTGTTAGTCAAATGTAGTCATGATCAAAAAACCTGTAACAAAGGCTTGTGGCAATAATAAACCCAATTCAGCCATTTTTTTCTTATCTAGATTATCGTCAAGGTTGACATTGGTTCTCTTGGCAGCACATTGACTGTTGCCGTAAGATGGAGAGAGGCGCCCCTTTGATTTATGGGATCGTAGTGCATGTAACAAAGCGTGCTCAAATCCTTGTCCGTTGTCATCGTCGTCGCCATCGTCTTTGGTCGACACAAAGGTGAGAAGCGAGAGTGGTGCGGCGGTAACCCCCATAGATGTTCCATCGGCAGTAGGACGATGATGGAGTCGCTGGGAGCTGGTCTTATGCCGGGGAACCAAAAAACGATGGCGAGTTTCATGGTGTTGTACCTGTACAAGTGATCGTCGAGCCTATAGCACAGCATGTCGTCGTCAAGCCACGCGCCCCTCAGTTGGTTGGCTGTAATGGCTTCCGCACGTGCAAGGTCGATGTTGAAGCTGTACCACAGATCCCAGTCCTATAGATGCATGTCATACTTTGCATCAAGCAGACCCAACGGCGGCATGACTGTCACGTCCTGAAATTCTAAACCTGCATAAAATCATGACACCCTGCATGATAGGAATACTTTGCGCATTTCATGCATGCATTGTCTCTAAGTTTCCCCCTCTCGGAATCTTCCGATCAAAACCCTAATCCAGAAATCCTCTCTCTCTCTCCCCGTTCGATCGATATCCGGTGGTGCCCTCGCGGCACCTCCCCACCATTTGTCCCCGGGCACCGTCCCGGAACTCCGGAAACGTTTCCATCCACTCCTCTCCTTGCCGCGCTCCGAAACCCAAGTTTCGACCCCCGATTTCTTTTTCCTCTTTATTTAATCCCCAGAAAATTCTGATAAAATCCCGCATGGCAAGCATCGAGCACCTTTGTCCCGAATGACAACTCGCATGCAATAGCAGTAATTGCTTTGCCAGGGCTGCTCCCAAAATCAGTGAACGGTCACTCAACCCTGCCTCACCTGTCCTAATCCCATTTAAACCTCCTGGCAGCTCACGTCTCCATCTCCCCTCTGTTGAAAGCTAAGTCTTGTCACTCCTGGCATGCATAGTCTGCCACTCATGTACTCCATTCAACGCCGCTCTTGCAAAGCTCTCGGTCAAGCCTCCACAGTCACCATTGACATGGTTGTGCACGTGGAGAACCCTTTAGACGCGCGGTGGCAGGGGCATGCCACTCTGGGCGCGACTGGACGCGTCCAGTCCAGCCACAGCACGCGCTCGCTGACTTCCCTCGCTGCCAAGCCGCCGTTGAGCCTTGTCCGAGCGCCACCCCCATGCCTGAGACGTCGCTCCGCTCCCCTGTAGCCTGCCCAGTCGCCCTGAGCCGTCTCTCCACCCTCCAGTAGCCGTCCTCGCCTCTGCACCAGCTGAGCTTCGCCATTAATCTCTTGAGCCGTCGCCTCACCTGGAGCAGCGGCCACCACGTGCTCCAAGCCGCCGCCGGCCTATAAGAGGCAGCCGAGCACCCCCTTTCTCATCAGCCAAGCTACCCATCTTCTCCAAGCCTCCCTCGAGTTCCCATCTTCTTCCCCGAGCTCAGCTCCCCTGCAAGCTCCTCAAGCCATGGATAGCTAAGCTAGCTCCTCTGTTCCACACTCTAGAACCCAGCTCCCTTTCCTCCGCCGCCCGAGCCTCCAGTGCCCTCCAGCTCCCTCTGCCGCGCCAGGTCCAAGCAAAGCCGCCGCCGCCGAGTAAGCCGGCCAGTGCATGCGCCGCCGCCCCTTCTTCTTTTATTTCTTCTCAGCACATCGAGTGAGCTGCCGGCTTGCACTATTGCATGTTTGGCTATTTAGCTCATTAAATCAGTGCTGGTCCTGTAGCATGTTTGAGCATTTTTAGTCTTTTCTCTCAGCACACTACGTGAGTAGCTATTGGTCTCCTGTAGCATGTTTGAGCATTTTTAGTCTTTTCTCTCAGCACACTACGTGAGTAGCTATTGGTCTCCTGTAGCATGTTTGAGCATTTTTAGTCTTTTCTCTCAGCACACTGCGTGAGTAGCTGCTGGTCCTGTAGCATGTTTGGGCATTTTTGTTCCTTTTTCCAGCTAGCTCAGCCCTTAATCACCCGAGTAGTTTCCTTATCGCTCTGCTTAAGTTCCTAACTGCTTCTCTAATCCAGCCAAGCAGCCATCTAGCTGAGTTAACCCATGCCCAGTGCTTTGCCATCTTCTTTTCTTTTGTTTTCAGCTCAAATAAATTCTCTAACTCAATTCCTAGCTAACTGCAAACCCTAACCCAGCCGAGTGATATCCTATTAGCCAAAGCTCTTCTTAATTAGATGTTAGCTCTGGAATCCTTAAGCAAAATTCTAAGCATTAGCTCTACCTCTTCGCCAAAATACAAATGTTTAGTATAACTGTTAGTTAGTAGACTAGGGTTAGTTGTTCAAGTATTTAATCGCATGCGTGCAAGGTATGCGCATGCGTAAAACCTTTGAGCAGCTTAGGTTGAAAATATTTATTCCCATCTTGTAGAGCTAAAAACATCAGTAGCCCTAATACTCTGTTGAACCAAATTCATTAGTTTAGAAGCTTAGCAGGATCAAGTTCCTCATTTAAATTCATCGTCATTTTATGTGACCATTTCGTAGATAACCATCGCCAATGTCTTTTGCTGCCTTCCTAAACCGTGCAGTCGTAGGGTCGAACCTTGAACCTAACTCCAAGCATATACATCCTTTTCTAAATCGCCTCCCGAAACCCTTATATCAAATCGATCGTCCGAGGGCAAGTACCCTCTTTAGTTCATCATGCTATTCATCATTTATTCCGTCATGCATGCTGTTTAATTTTCTTGAAGTGTTTGGATTGCTCTTTATTCGATGTTTTCTTCCGACGCGTAGTCCACGGAGTGAAGTACGTGCGTCAGGACGAACCGGCATCACCCCCACCTCAGGAACAGGAACAGGATCTGCCAGGCAAGCAATCTCCCGCCTTGACCATTTCGCATCCTATAATTGTGAAGTATATTTATTTTGATTTCGAAATATGCATGCTATGTTATAAACAGTATTTTATGTAGAAGTAATTATGTCCGATAGATGCATATGGACTAGGGTCGAACGTCCGATTCCTTGTAACCCTAGAGATCCGTCGGTCGGTTTCCAACCGACGATATACTAAGGTTATAGGCAATAGCCAATGCTTAGCCCTGCTATAGTTAAAATTAAACTTTTGTTTTCAAACCAGGGGATGGGAATATCAAACCCGCGGATAGCATATGTTATCCGCGGTGATTTTAAATGAAATGTTGCCAAAACCCAAAATGGAGATGGAGATGATTTGGATTCGGGTAGGAAGTAAGGTGGTTCGAAGGGAGACGAAGTAGCTGGAGGCTATTCGGTGATCGATGATGACCTGGAGTCCTACTCGAATCAATTAAGGACCGAGCCACCGTGCCGCTAAACCAGTTCCCCCACCGTACGTCCACATGTCCTTTATGGGAAGGACTTGACTCGGTAGCCCGCCTAATACTAGGGTTCGGACCCGTGGGAAGTAAGAAGTACGTGCTAGGTAGTGCATTGGGCCCCTAGAGAATTCTCACGACGTTATTTGTGTCAACAGTCCTAGAGGTGAGACCAAGGCGGGTGTGAGAATTCGACACAAAGGTGAGAATAGTCCCAACTTTAGGATTTGCGATGTCAAAATGTAAAGTTTGGGTAAAACATCTAGCGGGTCCGACCCTAGGATAAAAGCAGGCGAAAAGTCTCGTTGTAATAGCCCCTGTAAGTACACAGCGCGCAGTGTGCCCAGGGGGACTTACATCTTGTGGGTAAAGCCGTACCACCTCTGCAGAGGGTTAAAAATCTATTCGAATAGCCGCGTCCTCGGTTATGGACACGAACTGGCACAGCCACACCCAGGCTAGACTAAGTTTTGTTTGCCAACGTTGGGCAAAGGGATTAAGGACGTGGGCATGATGTGTCCACAGATTTGGGCAATTTAGGCCATGTGTCGGTGGTAAGGAAATTGCCGAAGTAGTCCGCCGTGTTGC
The DNA here is from genome assembly GCA_019208055.1 of Stipa capillata. NCBI lineage: Eukaryota > Viridiplantae > Streptophyta > Magnoliopsida > Poales > Poaceae > Stipa > Stipa capillata. Next base: position 756,020 of record JAGXJF010005405.1, read on the forward strand.
CGGGAAGGACCGGAATACGGTGGGGTGTTGGAAAACCTAGTTATCTGATAGGGTGAAGCCCCGTTTGATGGGCGGAGCCATTGACGGTGAGTGGAAGCTATCAGGTAATAGGTCATGAGGTGTTAGCGGTGTTTACCGCACAAGCTGAGAAAGGAAGGGATGCGATGGGATGCTGTTGATTTGCTACCAGCTTTTCCAACTGCTTTTACAATCTATTATGCCGTATTTACAAATCCAGAACTTACATTTCCGCACAACTGCCAACATAGGTTAGAGCTGTCCCTTGAAATATTCCTGCATGAATTATAGCCGTATATTTCCCCAATGGGGATTGCTTGCGAGTACATTCAATGTACTCACCTGGCTTGTTGAATTGGCCAGAGGAGGAAGAAGACCCCGATTACGAAGAGGGCGACAGCGAGGCCGAGGGTTAGGACGTTTTCCCCAGTCAGCTGCCTGTTGGTTCGGCAAGCCGATGGGCTATCCACTTCGTTGTGTTTTCCGCTGCTGTTTTATTCGGCCAATAGGCCATGTATCGAACCGCGACCATAATGGTCTAACCGTGTAATAAGAATTCGGTATTGTATGTGAATGCTATCAAGTATTTGTGCGTACTGGCTACTGATCCAGGGACCAGTACGGTAATCACAAATGACGTGTCCGGCCTTAAAACCGGGTGCGCCACAATGACCCACAAGTGGAGCTTGGGGTGAGGCACAGCTGGCTACATAGCTCAAAGGTGTCCACCAGCACATCGCCCAAGGAGTCCCTGTAATTCGACCGGGATGCGATACGTGTAGTGTGCCTCTCTCACCACATCGATTTTGTCAGGCCTATCGTGAAAGCCTGGCCGTTGGGTCACTGTGTACAACTTGCCGTCGACGAGCACTGGCGGCGAGCCGCTGTGTATTGCATGATAGGGGAAGAGGTAAGGGTGTCGGTGGTATTCAAATGGTAAGCAGTTTGTCTTAGTGTGCCTCTTTCAATTTACACCTTCCCATCATAACTGTAAGCAGTTTTAGATTTTCAGGCAGTGAGACATTTTAAGGTTTTACCTTTAATATAAAAAAAAGTCACCAACACCGACAACAAGAAATTGGTACTATCAGATCCATTATTAAATGTATTTTTACAATAGATAATTTTTTTTAACTAAAACAATATAATTTTAAAGAAATTAATGGTCAAAGTGACTGACCATGTCAACCCTTAAAACTACCTATATTTTGAATAAGAGAGAGTAGATGACATGTTTGCTTACGTGGTTGTGCCACATTATTGTCCAAACTAGCTAGCTAGAGTGCAAGACCTAACTAATTAACTTCGTTGAAGGAAAATAATTAATTAGGAATGGCGCGAAGGGCTCAAGAAGAGTGATGGATGAGGTCACGACCTTTGATCGATTGTAGTTGAACAAACAATTTAGTAGCAACATGCAAAGCCCATTTGGTCCTTCGAAAGGCAACACCAAGACGTACGTATCTAATCACACAAAGCTGCACTCCTCGATCCTTGGCATATAAACGTACGCAAGGATCGATCACCGCACATTCCCGCAGAGCTCTGCGCCGTGAATTAACCATCCGAAAAGCAGCTAGCTATGGGTCGCGGCGGGGACGCGGTCATGGTGGTGGCCGTGCTGCTCGTGTGGGCGGCGGCGCTGGCGGAGGCGGCGAGAAGCACGGTGGTCGCCGGCATGGTGTTCTGCGACCAGTGCAAGGACAGCACCCGCGGCCTCTTGGACTACCCGCTCTACGGTACTCGATCAGCAAGCATGCACGCATGCATCCATCCTTGCCTACCTAACCTCACCCAACCGGCAACTAATAATGGCACAACGCAATGCGCATGCATGCAGGCGCGCGCGTGGCCATTCAGTGCGGCGGCGGCGACACCCCGCTCACCGTCCGGGAGTGCAACACCAACTGGTTCGGCGGCTTCTCCGTCCGCATGGAGGGCTCCCCCGACATGAACCGCTGCAGTGCGCGCGTCGTCCAGGGCACCGGCCACTGTGGCGCCGCCGCTGCCGGGACCCCGCACGAGCTCACCCTCTCCTTTCGCATGCTCGGCCTCGCGCTCTACACCGTCCAGCCGCTCCTTTCCCAGCCCGAGCAGGCCATGGACTTCTGCCCCGGTGTCCTACACGCCCCCTCGACTCCTCCTGTCTCCGCGCCCGTGGTGCCCCTGTCGCCGCCGGCCCCCGCCCCGGTGTCATCGCCCGCTCCACCTCTCCCGCCATTCTGGCGTCGCAGGCCACGCCACCTGCCTCCCGTCTGGCGTCGCCCACCGACGATGCCGCAGGAACGGCCGCAGCAGCCCGAACCGGAGCCGGAGGTGCAGCTGATTTCGCCTCCACCCCCCCGCGCCGGCGCAGGGCTCAGCCTGCACCTACGAGTACGCATCCCTCCTTGTCCATGATTATCGCGCGGGCGCGCCATGCATGAACAACTAACTAAAGAATGGAATGATATCCTATTGCGCAGCAAGTGGGTGTTGGCCGAGCACTGGTGCCACTGGAAGGTGGTGACGCCCAACATGACGGTGGCGATGGCGTTCGGTCCGCTGGCGGCGCAGAGGTATGGTCCGGTCATGACGCTGCGCGACGCCCTGGACGGTCGGGGCGACATGTACCGGACGCTGCTCCGGGAGGCCACGGCGGCGCTGCTCAACGCTTACTACAACGCCCCCGGGGGGCCGTTCCTGTACCCGACGACGGCCAGCGTGATCGACCACATGAACGGCGCGCTCCTCAGCTCCACGCAGAGGGTCCTCATCGAGGGCGCGCGCTTCCGCCGGGCCAACGCCGGCGGCGGCGGGCCTGCAGGGCGGACCAAGCTGCCCTGCGATTTCACACCCTGCACCACAAGCTAATTCTTCTTCCTCACTAATTAAGGGACGCGACATGACATACCCCGCTATATGGATCCTGAAGCTGCTATTGTTGGTATTTTAACTCGTGAAAGATTCAATTGTTTCCTTTGTTCGATCGATCGATCGAGCACTCCGGCCCCTGTTATAATTAACGAATTTGAGGATTAATACAACCTAGCACGTGTGTCAGATTGCTCTGAGTACGCTAGCTGCCACATTTGTGCATGGTTTCTTGGAAATTCAGAGTTGATGCATTTGTTCGAATTAACAGCAGCGGCTGCTCGCGCGCTACTGAAAATACAGTACACGGATACACTTTGACTAGACTAAACTAGCTAATTGACCTCTGCGCTGACCATGGAGTAGTCATTGCTCCCGGATGCAACCTCCAGGCCATTGCATCTCCGCTGCGTACCCGAGGCCGAGCACCTCGCCGAGGGGTCCCCCGATGCCCACCCAGCTTCCGTGATCGATGGCGTCGCCCATGACCGTCGACGGTGGTGTGGCCGTGGTGACGACCTGCTTATTGACGCCGCTGGAGCAGTAGAGCTGGTGGTAGTGCTCGGCGATGGTGTCGTAGTTGAGGCTGAGCCGGTTCTCTCGCTGCTCCGGGAGGCCAACTACACTAGTACTAGCTGTTCTTCGAGCGGTGAAATCCAAGAGGCCGCCTGCACCAACCTTGTTGCCGCCCTTGTCGTCCTGCGTGGTGTCGTAGGACGACTTAGCAGCTTGATCCACAGCAGCAGCAGCGGGAGGCTGCTTTCTTGCAGGGGGGCGTGCGCGGTGCAGGTGGCGCTGGCAGTACTTTTGGTCGGGCTCGGCGTCCCTGGCGCAGCGCCACTTCTTGCCGTCGGTGCGCCGGCATCTCCTCCGCGCCACGGCCTGCTGCATGCACTGCAGCAGCATCGACATCCTCGCTGCCTGGTAATGGCCGTATGGACGGTAGTCGGGGACAAGTTGGGCGGTGTAGTAGCAGTAGCTGCCTGCAGCTGAGGTAGGCGCGGCGGCGGCATTGGAATTAATGGAGCAGAGGAGGTAGGAGGGGATGGGCGCGGACGCGGCCATGTGCTTATAGATGAGCGCCTGCCGCTGCAGCTCCACCCACTGCGCCGAGGTGAATAAGCCCCCACCGGCAACACCTGCAGTAGCTAGCGCCGATGGAGAGGAGCTTATTCAGAAATGGACACAGACTAAGTTAAGCTGGAAGAAGACGAAAATTGTACCCGTGGTCGCAGCGGCGGCACGCGGTCCATGTCCTCCGACGTCCTTGCCGGCAAGTACCATGTCGTCCAGCTCCATATATTCTAGCTTCAATTCTTCCCCTGGGGCTGTCTGCCTGTCCCCCGGCGCTCTTCGACGTCGGTCTTATATACTATCAATAAGCTTGTACGTACGTATCGTATGTTCATATACGCGCGGGGACTGGGGCGCATGTCATGGGCTGCATGCACGCAGACGGTGAGGTGAGTGAAGTGATGTAACAATTCGGCCGGGAAAGGAGAAAGTGAAGAAGATGCACCGCACGCTTGATCTGGAGAAAGAAAGAAAAGCCGAGTGCAATCTTCTCCATGCAGATGACCCGTCGTTTTCCCCCATGGGCCCGTGCCCGCCATGCTCTCTCTGTTGAGTTCAACGCTCAACCCCATTCCGGTCCCCGCTGCACCTGCATCTGCTGATCTGCATGCATACCTGGACAGAGTGATTGAGTTGACATGACAAGTGCCTGCCTGGATTCATCTGCCTGCTTTCCACCCACACCAAGGTGCATCTTTGGTTACTACTCCATCCGCTGGCTGATCATGCCCATCATCTGCAAGCTAACCGATCGAGAATGTTGCTTACTCAGCCCGTTCGTCATTTTGGGCCCAGTTCCTGGGCTTTCCAATCTTCGATCGTTTCTTCTTCTTGGGGTCCTATGAGCGAGCTATGCCTCAGCAGCTTACGAGTGAGCATTAAAAACGAGATAAGAAAGTGTTTAAGCCGTGACAAACTCGTCGGCTTTAGCTCTGTATTTATAGGAGTACTAACGTACAGATATGCATGAGTTTGTTACAGTAAATAGATCAATCTACAACTCATATACAGCTAGCTATTTCCTTGACGGACAGGCTACAACAACTGCACGATTCTTCAGGATCTTAACCGTCTACCACTCAAGCGTTTGGATCGTTACGTCCTGGACTCCGACGTTTAACAGCCCATCTGGATCCGAACGCACACTGACCATGTTCAGGTTGTATTTGAGTCGATCAAACGTCTCTCGACTCAAGGCCTTGGCGAAGATGTCAGCTAGCTGATCTCGGGATGGAACAAACTGCACTTTGAGAGCTCCAGAGGCTACCTTCTCTCAAACGAAATGAAAATCAATTTCGATGTGCTTTGTGCATGCATGGAAGACTGGATTGGCCGTGAGGAAGGTTGCTCCAAGATTGTCACACCACAATGTTGGTGGTTTGTCCTGAAAAATCCCCAACTCCTTCAGAACTGACTGCAACCAGACCACCTCGGCAGTGGCATTTGCAATGGCCTTGTACTTGGCTTCGGTACTCAGTCGGTGTCACACCCTGATTTTTCCGAACTTGCATAACAGCATATTACTGCATGTAGTTAGGACATGCCCAAAATGCATAGACTCAATACACCGGAACCCACCACACACGCACCATATACGTGCATAAACCCTAACGCAACATATACACCGTATACGTCGAGACATCCACGGCACCCTGCAACCGAGTAGTCCCAGGCCAAGGCAGGAGAGTTCCTGAGAGTTTCCATACCCTCACGTCACCTTGCCGCGCACCGGAACCCTAGTTCCAGCCCCGATCCTTTTGTTCCCAATTAAATCCAAATCCTTCCCAAAACCCTAATCACGAGATCTACCGCTCCTCGGCCTTTCCAAAAATTCCGAGAAATTTTTTGGGATAACTTAATATGATTCTCAACTCAAGTATAACATAAAATGGACATGTCCAATTCAAAAATACTTGAATATAAAACTAATAAACCTTAGGGCAAAAAGGAGCATTGAACTATGACCCATAGAAATAACTCCCCAAAAATTCCAGTAAAATTTCTCAATGGTTTTCATATGACCAGGAGTGCAAGTACGCAAGAACCTGGGCATGTCCAGTTCAAGAATAACAAGAAAACCAACATCGAACACTTCCACGTGAAACGATTCACCGAATAAAATGATGAGCACGCATAAGGAGTAATGCACCAACTCGAAATCAAGAGGCCTCCCTCCTGTCATCTCAACCTATTCCAGTTCTTATCTCCCACCAACAGCAACCCGTTTGTCCTCTACGTCTTAACCCTAGCTTTGACACTTCATGGCATTCAAGCTTCTTGACATGTGCACTGTAATTCGGTGCCAAACTTCACTGTCTCCTCAAACACGTACCCCAAAAGCTCCAGGACATAGCCGCGCATGGTAGGGAGGCACCAGTACACGCTATGACGCCCTGTGCTACCCTGGACATGCACTGGCATGGCCCAGGGCGCGCTCTAGTGTCACGCCCAGATTTTTCCAATCATGATCTCGAGCATATCATCGCATGTAAACTAGGGTTTGCACTAATCACAACTCCATACACCGAAAATCCGCACGCACGCACTCCAGCCGATAAAACCCTAACACGGCAGATACCATAATACGACACGCGCCGTATCCACCGGAGCACTTACGGTACCTCGCCGTCGAGTAACCCTGAGCCGAGTCGGAGGACCTACCGTGGATTCCGTATACTCCCCCTCCCTTGCCGCACACCCGGAACCCTAATTTCAGCCCTCAATTCCTTCCCGTCCCATTCAAATCATTTTTCTCCAGAAACCCTAAGCGCGGAATCTAACGTTCCTCGGCCCCTCCAAAAATCTTGAAACAAATCGTGGAATCCCCTTAACGATATTTTGAACACAGATACGACATAAAATGATAGCGCCCAGGTCAAAAACGTTCGTACGAAATAAATAAACCCTAGGATTAAAAATCGCCGTGGAACTGCAACCCATCAAAATAAATTTCCAAAAATTCCGGTAAATTACCACGACGATCCCTACACTTCCTAGAGTCCAAAAATATGAAATCATGGACATGCGTAGTTTAGAAAATTGGATTGAACATTATCGGACACCTAGGATAAAACTACCGCGGCGCATGAAATCTCGAATAGTTTCCCGATCGACCCTGTCTAAAGCTTGGTAAATTATTTTTACCATCCTCCCAGCTTATCTATTTCTTTTATCTTCCCTGGCAACTCATGTCTCACTCCCCCTCAGCTGAATTTCTAAGTCATAGCAGTGGCATGCAAGTCCCGAGAGGGAATCAGATTCGCGTCGGTGCCAAATTTTCTCTGTCGCTTGGATGTGTTTCCTCAGAATCTGTGGCGAGAATTGATCTCTCAGCCACGTCTTCTTTCTCTTGGAATGCCCCAAATCCTTGCGTGCACATTCCAACACTCTCCAGTACCAATTCACCGTGACATGGAACAATACTTTCTGCTCAGCCAATGGACTTCCAACATCTTCCCCGTAGCCTTTTTGCTTCACGTTGCCTCGGCCTAGCTCACCTCTGAACCAATGCTTTCCACAACCAAGCCAGCCAACCAGCGGCACTGCTCGCCGGTCATCGATCCTCATCCTCGGAACCGTGCCCAGCTCGTCGCGTTGCCGGTCGTGTAACAGAGCAGTGGCCTCATCAGCACCACCGAGCAGCTCCAGTCTTGTCCATCAACGTATGCAGTGGCCATGGCCGGGCCACCGCGCCGTCCTTGCCACGCCGTCGCACGCCACGATCACCCTCACCTCCCTGTGACCACAGCAGAGGTCAGCACCTTTCCCATCGTCGGCCATGCAGCAAACTAGTGGCCGCCGCCCCTCTAGCTCACCGCTCCGCCTATAAAGAGGCCAGTCCGAGCGCTTCTTCCCCAAACCTCCACATCTCACCTGAGCTACCTCCTCGCTAGAACCGGCAACCACCTCCCTAGCTCCTCCTTGTTGGAGCTCAAGCACTCCCGAGTCAACCTTCTCCATCCCCCCAGCTGCCCGATCCGAAGAACCACCGGAATCAGCTGCTCCGACCACCTAAGTCGCCTTGCCCCAGCTCGCCGACATCCCTAACCGCCCAACCGCCTAAACCTCCGACCACCTCAACCACCAACTGCTTCAACCGCCACCACCGGCCGACCGCCTAACCGCCGCCGCCGTATTCCCCAATCCCTGTCCGAGCAGCCGACTGGAGCGTCGGGTTCACACCCTAGCCGAGCCGAGAACGGCCTCCGCCCCCTAACCTCACGCCAGACCCCTAGCCCTGCTGCCGCCCCAACTGCCCTGTCCGAAGCAGGCCGCCCTGACCGAAGCTCCGCCACCGCCCCTGTTTTGATTCAAGCGACCAGAACGACCAGGTAATTAAAAGGGTACCAGCGAGCTGAGTTGCCGCTTCCCTCTCTCAGAAGCGTAATTGAGTCACTCGATTTCAATCCCCGCGTCCAGCACGTGAGCACCAGCAACACTAACCGTTTTCAGCACATTAAGTGTGCATATGCACTGCCCGATTAATCCCCCTGCCGGCTAGTAGTAAGCGGCTTTGAGCTGCCGAGTAACACGTTAATTTGTTTAGTTAACCGGTTTAGCAGTTTTAAACCTCTGATTCTCTCGGTTAAAACCAATCCGATTAGTACCCTTGAACGACTTACAAACTTCTAGTCCAAAAATGTTTCAAATAATTAATGTGTTTAAATCAACAGCTGGAGGAGTTTAGGTTTAGGGTTCTCTGTTGTTTATCTCTTTTAAAAGAAAACCATCATATACATTGTATATACGTCATCCTTCCGGGCATCCAAAAATAATTCACCCAATGTTATGCGATATCAGTAACTCAATAGGGAAGCGAATTTAGAACAAAGCATCAAGAGCATAAATTCTGTTCTTCCAAAAGTCCTATCATTTTATGTGACAGGCATGCGTATACCAAGCACCAAGTTAATTCTTGTAATCATAAGTTCAACTTTGGAAACCCCAGAGCCATACCATTAGTGTGAACCCATATTTATAATCCTCATAGTATTCGTTCGGAACTATCCCTAAACCTACATATACACCCCCGATTTCCGCTCAACTACTGTTTAATTTAGCAAACACTCGGATTAAACAAGAATCAACCGTCCAAAGTCGTAAACCCTAACTCAACCCTAACCCCATCATTTTCTCTCGAGCATGCATGTCATCGGATTTATTGGAGTTATTTGGATTTTCTCTTATTCGGCGTTCTTTCGGCGCGTAGTGGACGGAGCGACGTACGTGCGTCAGGAAGACCCGGCATCACCCCCGCGTACAGAACAGGAACAGGAACTGCCAGGCAAGCATTCCCACCTTGATCATGTCGAAATCCCATATATGCAAAGTTATAAATATTTTGTTTGCAAACACTGCATGCTATGTGTTTGATACCGATATTTTATGTAGAATAACTATACCCATTAGTTGCACGGTACCTAGGTCTGATTATCCCTCATTGTAACCCTAGGTATAACTGTCGGTCGTTCACGACCGTCGGTTAATTAAGGTTATAGGTGTTAACCACGCTTAGCCCTGCTATAGTTAAAAACCAAGTTTTATTCATCCCGTTGGGATATGGGAACCAAACCCTCGGATGGCATGTGTTGTCCGAGGTGACTTTCACAAATAAAGGATTATCAAAAACCCAAAAGAAAAGAGGAGATGATTTCGATTCGGGTAGGAATGTTAAGAGATGTTCGGGGATGTAGAGCATCGGATGGAGCCATGTTCGTCCGGGACGACATGGGGTCGGGAAATGGAGTCCTACTCGAATCAGTTAAGGAACGAGCCTAAGTGCCGCTAAACCGGTTCCTCACCGTACGTCCACATGTCCTTTATGGGAAGGACTTGGCTTAGTACCCCGGCAAGTATTAGGGTTTGGACCCGTGGGAAGTTAGGAGTTAGTGCTAGGTGTTTTAAGTCCTAGAGATCCACCTACGCCGGGCGGGAGGTGTTGATGCGTCACAAAGGTGGGGAGTCCCATTTTTGGTCCGGGACGCAAAAGTGGGTCAACCACCTAGCGGGTCCAACTCTGGTATGGAAGCAGGCGAAGGTCTCGTTGTAATCACCCTGCCAATACACCCTGTGTAGTGTATCTGTTAGCGCTCGGCATGAGGGGTGAAATTACATCTTGTGGGTAAAGCCGTACAACCTCTGCAGAGTGTTAAAAACTATTCGAATAGCCGCGTCCTCGGTTATGGACATGGACTGGCAAGGCCACACACTGGTTAGACCAGGTTTTGTTTGCGAAAGCATGGGAAAAGGGATTAAGGACGTGGGCATGATGTGTCCACAGTGGGCAATTTACGCTACAGGTTGGTAGCAAGGAATTGTCGGAGGAGTAGGCTAGCCGTGCTATCCGGGATACCACGGGCTGAGCCAAGGGCACTCGCTGAGCTATCCGGGATAGTGTCAGTGGAGCGTTGAACCGAGAAGCTAGACATATTGCCCGGGGTAGTATGGTCTGAGCTGTCTCGAGGGTTGTAAGGAGGTAGCCGGGTCTACCTCGGGAGGAATTCTGTTCATTTTACTTTAAACAGTTTTATTAAATTGCTTTTGAATCTATTACTCAAGTATTTAAATTAAGAACTTACTTTTCCGCACAATGACCAACTTAGGGTAAAGCTATTCCTTGTTATATCCCTGCATGAATTATTTCCGTATACTCCTTCTTGTGGGAATAGCTTGCGAGTACATTCAATGTACTCACCTGGCTTGTTGATTTGGCCAGAAGAAGAAGAGGAATACTGCTCCGACGAGGAAGATTCCGACTTTGAGGGCTAGGGCGTTTTCCCAGTCAGTTGCCTGTGAGGTTGGCATATTGATGGGTTTATCTACGTACTCTTTATGTACTTCCGCTGCAAGACTTTGAATTCGGCCAATAGGCCATATTATGTTAAAGACTCTAATGGATTGTATTTTAAAATAATCGGTAATGTATGACGACGTTATCAAGTTCTTGTGTGTACCGGCTACAGTTCCAGGGACCGGTACAGTAACCACAGGAGTGTTTCCGGACTTAAAACCGGGGGCGCCACATCTAGCCATGCCACGGTGGCACCAAGCTGAGACCACCACGCCGCTCGTCGACTGTCGCCGCGCCGCACGCCGGTCGCAGCACCGCCCAACTCGCCGCCTTGCGCCACGCCACGCCCACGGCTTCTGAGGAGAACTGCACGACCCCCTATTCCCCTTAGGCACCGTCAAGTCGCTGGCCATGGCGAGCACAGCAGCAGCCACTCCCGAGGCGGTCGCCGAGCGCCTATAAAATGGGCCGCCGAGCATCCCTCTCCCTACCTCAAGCCTTCTCCTCGCCCTTCTTGAGCTTAAGCTCCTCCGAATCTCGGCCGAGCTCGCCTCACTCCCCCACCGTTGCTGCCGCCACCCACAACCACTGCCACGAACTCCCGAGCTGCCGAAGCTCTGAATTGCTAATTAGCCACCACACCCCCCCTTGCCACACTGTGGGAAACCGAAGACCAATCGCAATTTTGGAAACGGAGCTCCACAGCCGAAAGCCCTTTCCTTTCATCCGTGACCTACCGCCGGTGCCACTCCAGTGCGAGGTCTCAGAACCGCCGGTTTCACTTCTGAGCCAACCACCCGAGGAGGTAAATGGCTGGGCCACCGCCAGGTGGGCCACGGGCCCCAGCCAGGTCTAACTGGCTAAGTAGATCACGCCTGCCCCGAGTCTGCCTTTCCTGATAGAAAGCGCATTTCTTCACCAAAAACCGATTTTCCTATCCTCGTTAAATCGGCCACGTTGGTTCGACCGGTTCATCTTAATCTAAGCTGGTTCTGGACTTCACAAAACCGGTTCTGGAACCCTTAAAGAATTTCTAAACTTTTGATTCAAAAATATTTAAACTTTCAAAGGCATTTAGATCAAGAACAATAGAGATTAAATTTAGGGTTTGTTTCGTTCCCTTCTTTTCTTTTCAAAGCAACATATATACACTATATATGTGCTATTCCAGGGCAATTCAAATGGATTCCTTATACCGTCCAGTATGCCAAAGCATCCAAAGCCCCATTAGGTCCGTAGGGTAAACGATTTTTAACTACAAAGTCGCATGATTTCTTCCAAACAAACAAGCCCTCGTTTTATGTTGCACCCTTCAATTGCCTAGGGTATGTCTTGCTTCCCTGACCTAAAGTCCGGAACCTCGGCATCCTACCGCCAACTTGAGGTCCACGTATATACCCCCTCAGTTTTGAAGTGCTCGTCTTTCCGAGACCCAAAAACCCTAACTCAACCAAAACCTTTATCCCTTCACCTTAATACCACCATCCACTCTTTTGAACATGCATTAAGTCAGTATTTATTGGAGTTGTTTTGATTGCTTCTTATTCGCTGATTTTCCGACGTGTAGTTGATGGAGTGAGGTACGTGCGCCAGAAAGACCCAGAATCGCCCCCACGACAGGAACAAGAGCAAGAACTGCCAGGCAAGCATTCCCACTTTGATCATGTTGAATTCCATATGTGTGAAATTAATTATTTTGTTTGTGAAACTTGCATGCTATGTGGATATCAACAGTATTTTATGTAGACCTAGTTATACCCTATAGTTGCATATGACTTAGGCTTGAAAATCCGTCCCTTGTAAACCTAGACATATTAGTCGGTTGGTATTCGACCGACAATAGTAATAAGGATATAGGCATTAGCCACGCTTAGACCTGCTATAGATAAAAACTAAATTTTCGTTCGGTTTAGACGAACTCCTTTGGGACATGGGAATAAAACCCTCGGATAGCAGGTGCTTTCCGAGGTGACTGTTTCAAAAGAAATGTTTGCCAGGAGGCAGCGTGGTCATCGAGGACGAATATGAAGTCTTGCTCGAATCGATTAAGGACTGAGCCTAAGTGCTGATAAACCAGTTCCTCACCATACGTCCACATGTCCTTTATGGGAAGGACTTGGCTTGGTACCCTGGCAAGTACTAGAGAATGGACCCGTGGGAAGTAGGAAGTATGTGACTAGGTGGTTAAAGTCCTAGAGATCCACCACTGCTGGGTGTTGGGTGTTGACGCGGCACAAAGATGGGGAGTCCCATTTTTGGTCCGGGACGCAAAAGTTGGGTTACCCACCTAGCGGGTCCAGCTCTAGTATGGAAGCGGGCGAAGGTCTTGGCGATGACATGGCACCCGAGTATCGTCAAGGAGGACAAAGCTGGCCATCCGGGCATAGGGTGGACCAAGCCGACTATTCGGAGTCCGATTTCTACACGGGGGCGTCTCATCGACTTGGAGTACAAGACATGAACTAATACCTGCCCGGCATACCCGGGTATCAGTTGTAACCGATTAGGAAACATATCTGTAAGCCGATCCGGACTCCTGTAACCCTACCCCCGGTCGTCTATATAAGGCCGGGTAGGATCCTTGGATCGGTACAGTTTGAGAGACGATCAAGAGCAAGCTAGAGCACAAGAACGCTCTGAGCATAGGCATAGACACATACCCTCATACGGGATACGATCAATACAATTCACCAAACACAGGATGCAGGGTATTACCTCTTCTCGAGAGCCTGAACCTGTCTAAACATTGTGTCCCGTGTGCAACCATCTAGATCTTCTATGCGTACGCTGCCCCATATTCATTATTGCCGGATATAAACACCGACGGTCTCGTTGTAATAACCCTGCCGATACACCTCGTGAAGTGTATCCGTTAGCACTCGGCAACAAGGGGGACTTACATCTTGTGGGTAAAGCTGTGCAATCTCTGCAGAGTGTTAAAAACTATTCGAATAGCCGCGTCCTCGGTTATGAACATGAACTGGCAAGGCCACACACTGGTTAGACTGAGTTTTATTTGTGAAAACCTGGGAAAAGGGATCTAAGGACGTGGGCATGATATGTCCACAGGATGCAATTTACGCTACACGGCTGGTAGCAAGGAATTGCAGGAGAATGAGGCTAGCCGTACTACCCGGGGTAGTATGGGCTGAGTATTGAGTTAAGCGGAGGCTAGCCGTACTGCCCGGGGTAGTACGGGCTGAGCATTGAGTTAAGCAGTGATAGACGGAGCTATCACTTGAGATGAGGAAATGAGGTAGCTGGGTCACCTCAAGAGAAGTTTTGTTGCTTTGAATTGCCCTGGTTTACAAAACTGCTTTGGAATCTACTATTCTCGTATTTAAATTGGAAACTTACATTTCCGCATAACAAGCAACTTAGGATAGAGCTGTTCCTTGACACATACCATGCATGCTATATTGCCATATATTCCTCCTGTGAAAATAGCTTGTGAGTACATTCAAAGTACTCACCTGGCTTGTTGATGTGGCCAAACGAAGAGGAATTCATCTCCGACGATGACGACAGTGACTACGAGGGCTAGGATATTTCCCCTAGTCAGTTGCCTGTTGGGTAGGCATATTGATGGGCATCTACCTACGCATTTCTATGTATTCCGCTGCAGTTTCCATTCAGCCAATCGGTTATGATGTTGAACAATGACCATAATAGTCTATCTGTGTAAAAGACTCGGTATTGTATGACAATGCTATCAAGTTCTTGTGTGTACTGGCTACTGATCATGGGACCAGTACAGGAAACACAGGGGAGTATCCGGCTTAAAAACCGGGTACGCCACAATCGGCTGACCGTAGGCTGTTTGCATGCACTCTAGGAGATCAGATTGTTGCCAAAGAAGACGGCATATCCCCCCGTGGACCTGCGGTCGTTGGGGCAGCCATCCTAGTCGGCGTTGGAGAAGACACTGAGCTCCATAGTGGACGATCGTGTAATGCTGAGACCCAAGGATAAGGTGCCTTTAATATATCGAAGAATCCTCTTGACAGCGCTCCAATGTGCATCTGTTGGGTTTTGCAGGAATTGGCAAGTCTTGTTGATGGCAAACGAGATGTCCGGCCGAGTGAGACAAAGATACTGCAGTACCCCAACTATGCTTCTATAGCGATAGGTCTCATCAGCTGAGAGGGGTGTGCCACCCAACTTGCTGAGCTTGTCTGTTGGTGACATGGGTGTGGCCATTGGCTTGCATAGGTGCATGTTGGTGCGCCGCAACAGATCGACAGCATACTTGGTCTGCGTCAAGCATATTCCATCGCCTTGGGAAGTCACCTCCACACCAAGGAAGTATGAGAGGGGCCCGAGATCTTTGACATGAAGGCATAACCAAGCTGCTTGAGAAGCATGTCAACTACTTTTGTGGATGAGCCAACGACAATGGTATCGTCCACATAGATGAGCATGTACAATGTGATGCCGGCCGTATTGAAAATGAAGAGTGACGTATCTGCTGCCGAAGGAGAAAAGCCAAGCTCTTGTCATTTTGTGCTCTATTTTGAGTACCAGGCCCGGGGAGCCTGTTTGAGCCATAGAGCGACTTGTGAAGCTTGCACACGTGACGAGGCCAAGAGGGATCAATGTAACCAGGCGGCTGTTGCATATAGACTTCTTCATGAATGTCGTCGTGAAGAAAAGCATTTTGTACATCGAGTTATCGAAGATGCCAGCCCTTCGTCACGGCAATAGAGAGAATGAGCCGCACGGTCGTGGGCTTGACCACGGGACTGAACGTGTTAGTGTAGTCGATCCCGTGTCGTTGGGTGAAGCCTTTGGCGACGAGCCATGCCTTGTAGTGACCAACAGTACCATCTTGCCACTGCTTGATCTTGTAGACCCATTTGCATCCGACGACATGATGACGAGGTGGCGGCGAAACGAGTGTCCATGTCTCGTTGCGAAGGAGCACATTGTATTCCGCGTTCATGGCCGCGGTCCAGGCCGGTGAAGCAAGAGCGTCCCAATGTGAAGTGGGCTCCACCGCGGCAGCAAAACCACGCTTGGCAGGGTCGTAGCGAATGATCCCGTCGAAGAGCTTGCAGGGCTGGACGATGTTGTGACGCAGCCAGGTCTGCATGGGATGTGAAACAGTCCCACGCAGAGGTGCGGGCGCTGGAGCAGGCATAGGCTGCGATCCGGGAGGCAACGCAGTGTCCGTAGTGTCAGTGGCAGCGGCTGAGGCGGGCGACGATGCCTAGTAATTAGTAGTGGAGGTTGGATGTGGAGAATCTGCAACATCAACAGCTGGAGTATAATCATGAGTAGCAACAGCACACACTTCATCATTGGTACGTGATAATCCAGTAGCCTGCTCATACGTCGAAACAGGAAGCAAAATAGTAGATTCGATAGGAGAAGGTGGTGTAGTTGGGGATGTAGGGTTGGAGGTGGCAAAAGGGAAAAGGTGCTCGTCGAAGACGACATCGCGAGAGATGTATATGCGTCTAGTGGAGCGATCAAGACACTTATAACCATGGTGCAAAGCACTGTAACCGAGAAAGACACAGAGTTTTGAGCGGAAGGAGAGCTTACGCTGATTATATGAGCGAAGGTTAGGCCAACAACCACAACCGAAAATGCGCAGGAAGTTGTAGTCAGGAGGCGTGCCAAGCATTTTTTCAAGGGGAGTGGTGTTGGAGATAACCCAACTTGGCATTCGGTTGATGAGATAGCACGCAGTAAGAATGGCTTCATCCCAAAAATGAATAGGGACAGAGGATTGAGCAAGTAAAGCAAGAGCTGTTTCAACGAGATGGCGATGCTTCCGATCAATTGCACCATTTTGTTGATGTGTGTGAGGGCAAGAGATACGATGAGTGATGCCTACTTGATCAAAAAACCGATGCAATTTGTGGTATTCACCACCCCAATCAGATTGGAAAGAGATAATTTTAGTTCCAAGCAACTTTTCAACTTTATTCTGAAAATGATAAAAGACACGCTCGACATCTGACTTGTGTTTCAAAAGATACACCCATGTAAACTTGCTATAGTCATCTAGAAAGCTTACATAGTAGCTATAACCTCCTACTGACTTTATCGCAGGACCCCAAACATCCGAATGAATGAGCTCAAGAGGAGAAGTAGAGACACGACGAGATGCTTCATAAGGAAGCCGATGCACTTTGTCTTGTTGACATGCGTCACAAGCGTGCATGTCATTATTGGATGACAAAGAAGCTAAATTGTTGGACCGGAGAATTGCTTGGACAATTGGAGAAGCAGGATGGCCAAGGCGCCGATGCCAGAGTTACTTTGAATGCTTGGCGAAGAAGGAAGAGTGTGGTGTAGATCGAAAGGATGTAGGCACCGGATAAAGGCCACCGCGACATCTACCTTCCACCAGTGTTGCCCTCGGGGTTTGATCCTTAATACAAAAGGAATTTGGATGAAATTCAAAGAAGGCATTATTATCATTAGCAAGTTTATGAACGAAAAGAAGATTCTTGCTCATATTTGAACATGAAGAACGTTTTTGAGATGCAAAGGTTGATGTGAGCAAGGGATACTAGAAGTACCAACGTGACCAATGGGAAGATGCATACCATTTGCTACTTGAACCTGGTCATTGCCCTTGTAGGGCTCTCGGATGTTGAGCTTGTTGAGGTCACCGGTGAGATGATCTGTTGCACCGGTATTCGTGTACCAGTTGGTGTCCACCATGTACGAGTCGGTGGAGGACGACGATGCATGCCCAGCCATCCTCGTCTCTGGCTAGAACACATGGTCAAAGCGAGAGTAGCAGCGCAGGGCGTCATGCCCATACTTGGAGCAAATCTGGCACGTGGACTTGCCACCTCCACGCCCTCCAGACCCATTGTTGCGGCCGAAGGAGTCGCCACGCACTCCTCCATCACGTCCATTGGGTTGTCCACGGCTGCCTCCACGTCCACGTCTACCGCAACCACCGCCATTGTTGCCGCCGCGCATGGTAGCATGGGCGAAGGGAGAAAACTGCTGGGAGTTGTTGTCGAAGCGCGTCTCGTTGCAGGTCTCGTAGGCGATCATGCGGCCGTACAGATTGCTGAGGGGAAGGTCATCTCCACACGCTAGAATCGTGGTAATTGATGTGACCAACGTATCATAGTCGTTGCCTAATCCTGTCAGGATATAGGAAACGACTTCATCTTCTCCAAGAAGGTAGCCGATCGACGACATAATGTCGGCTAGGGTCTTCATGCGTTGAAAATACTCAGACATGGACATATCCTTCTTCTGCGTAGTGACGAGCATGGTCCAAAGTTGCACCATCCGAGCCTTGGAGCGAGAGGCGAACATGCGCTCCAAGGTGTCCCATGCACGTGCAGCAGTGTTGGCGAAGACGACGTGGCCAAACACTTCAGGAGTCAACAATGAAAGGATCGCACTGAGGACGAGCTGGTCCTGGCAGAACCAGTGGGTGAATTCAGGATTTTCCACCTGGGAAGCGCCACCATCGGTAGTCGTTCCGATCATCTTCACGGGAACTTGGCGGCTTCCATCTACATAACCGATCAGGTCGTGACTGTGGAGAGCAGAGACAAACTGAGCCTTCCAAAGAAGGTAGTTATCCCTGTCAAGCTTCATGGTGACGAATGCGCTGAGCGGTGGTGGTGCAGGGGTCGAACTCGAGGACGATGAGAAGTTCATCACGCCATAAGAGGATGAGAAGCCGCTTGAGGAAGTCATGGTGGATTGGATCTAGAGCGCTGGCTCTGATACCACAAAAACGAGATAAGGAAGTGTTTAAGCCGTGACAAACTCATCGGCCTTAGCTCTGTATTTATAGGAGTACTAACGTACAGATATACATGAGTTTGTTACAGCAAATAGATCAATCTACAACTCATATATAGCTAGCTATTTCCTTGACGGACAGGCTACAACAACTGCGTGATTCTTCAAGATCTTAACCATCTACGACTCAAGCGTTTGGATAGTTACGTTCAGGACTCCGACGTTTAACAAGCATGCCTAAATCAATACCGCTTTCGGTTTTGCCCCATGTGCAGTACGAGCCTGAAAACACCCTGCTTTGCTTGTCGAATGCCCGCCCACAAACTGGTTATCTTTCGATAACTTTTATTTTTATCCGAAGTCTTTATAAGTCATGTTCAAGTCACGGATGGTTGGTAAAAAAAGCATATTCCGTAGGTCTTCATTGACCATGCCAAATGCAATTCATGTTTGTGCTGCTCTGCATTTTCATTTTATTCTGTTTTCTACCCAATTCGGTTGTGCTTGCAAGTTTTGCTCCCAGCTAATATAAAATCAGTAATTTTGCTGGCAGAGCATCAGTGTGGCAGGAGGGGCTGCAGAAGGGGCACGGGTAGGAGCGGAGTTGAGATGGTCGGATTCGGCAACGCCGTTGCCGGGGAGCAAGGTTAGTAAGGATGCCATAGGTGGAGGAGGTGAGGATGATGCGGCGGTCGTCGTCCTCCAGGGAAGTCGCAGCCCATCGCGGTTGCGGTGGTGGAATTGAAGGAAGAAGAGAGAGAGGAGGGGTGGTGGGTTTCCAAGCCAGCCGCGGGGGAAAGGAAAGCAGGTAGGCCATCGGAATCGAACATCTTCGCGCTGTTCCTCTGCTACTTGTGGAGTACTCCTACTTCACAGCCTGTCTGTTCTAGATATATGGCCGTCTCATCACATTTCAAGGAAGCAGGGGTAAAGAAAGAAACCTATCTATCAGAATAAGTACTGTACCAACAACGATTACAGAATGAAACATGAAAGAACAAGATAAAAAGAGAATCTCTTACTTTTGTCTCGGGTGTTCTCGCGTTGATATGTCCAATGGGACATTCATGACGAAACAAGATATCTATGCATGGGTTAATTGGTGAGATAGTGATGGATAGGATAAGCGCTAGCAGGGAAGAGGAGATGACTCATTGCTCCGATCGAGAAAAGCTATAGCCTTGGGTCGCTTTCGATCAACAGGATCTCTTCGTTTCACTTATCGAGAGGGTACGTGCCACAGACTAGACGAGGATAATTCATTCCTCGACAAGGCATGCATCTCTTGTTTTTGTTTATTTGAGACGGCTAACCGTGAAGCTAGGCACGTATGTATGTAACGTTTGCAGTCTTAATTTCCTCCATAAATAAGAAGGCGTATGTTTGCAAGAATCCACTCCTCCACAGCCCCCCGGCCGGATCGGAGACAAACACACCACCATATCTTGCATCAATCAAATCACCTAAAGGCAGCAACATGGAGAGCGTGGATGCGGAGGAGGCGTGCGCGCTGCTGAGCTCCGGCCACCGTTACCTCGACGTGAGGATGTGGGAGGACTTTGACAAGGGCCATGTCGCCGGCGCTCGCAACGTTCCCTACTACCTCTCCGTCACCCCCACACGGTACCTCCATCTCCATCTCTCTGGATCATCAGTAACTGAAAAACACACATATAGTTCAATTAATTCTCCTAATACTACGTACGTACGTCCATCGATCCATCTTATCCTGATGATCTTATTCTTTCAAGGCAAGGAAAAGAATCCAGACTTTGTGGAGCAAGTAGCTGCACTCTACACCAAGGATGACCGCTTCATCGTGGAACGCACATAATTCAGCTAGCTAGAGCCTAATCATCCTTGAGAGATAGTAAGTTATCATCTGTACGTAATTAATCACTATTTTTTTCGAAGAAGAATTAATCACTAGTCATCGCATACATAGGGTTGCTGGTCTGGCGTCCGATCCAAGCTCGCCACTTGAGACCTTGTAAATGCGGTACGAACTATATACATATATGGCTATCGACGTACAAACGCCAGTATCGGTGGTCCGGATGGACCCCCTTTGGGATTCGGCCGGGGAGGCGCAAGAACAGAGGCTACGATGATCTTGAGTGGCAGAGATGCTAGAATGGAGACTGTGATTTACCCAGGTTCGGGCCACCTTATTGGTGTAAAATCCTACGTCCTGCTTTTTGTGTATTTGAGAATATGTGGAGGGATTACAATGAACTAGCAGCATAAGTGCTCCTATTCTTCTTCTAGGGTTCGGATGTCTAGGGTTGTGTTGTCTAAATGGAGCCCTCTCCTTTTGCATGGCGTCGGTTCTCCCCTTATATATCCAGGGGTCACCACAATGGCCGAAAGGTAAATACGTTATAATAATGCTTGTTACTGACGAATGGGGCGTGGGCAAGCCACGCCGGTGGTTGAGATTCGCTGTAGCGGAATAGCACCGGTCACGCCTTGGTTGGAAACCGGATCATCATGATGTGGTTATGTCAGGAGGTGAAGACTTCCTGGGACGTCCCCTGACACGGGCTATGCTGCAACTACCCGGGCCCCACGGACCAGGTGCAGAGGGCATGCGTATGGGCGCGCGGCCGCGCGCCCTCAAAGTCAAAAAGGCATCTGACCGCCCCATCCCCTGCCAAGAATGACAGTCGATGCAGCTTATTTCTTGGGAAGATGGGAACCTGTCAGGATTCGCCATCATGTCCACTGTAGCGGACTTGGAGTAGACAGGCCCGTCAGATGGGCATTAAGTGCGCCCGTCGGGCCACGTGGACTGAGGAAGGGCCCACATGTGGTGCTCGGGGCTCCTGGGATCGGGGGCCCTCGAGCACGGCCCCTAGGCCGCTCCACCGAGCGGGGCACTCGGCGCCCCGAGCAAAGGCTAGGTTGCCTCGGGTGCTCGGGGTGAGCCCTCGAGCACTTCTTCTTGGTTCGCCCCGAGCGGGGGCCAAGTCGCCTTGGGTGCTCGGGGAGCACCCTTAAGGGACGACTCGGGGCACCCCTCGATTAGCCGAGCGGGAACAGCGCTCGGGGTGGGCCCCCTAGCACCTCTTCTTAACTCCTTTGTCCTTGGCGACGTGGTGTCAAATTGGGACTTCATCCAGCGGTTTCGGGGACCTTGGGTCCTGTATCGCCGACAATGGCATATCTCAAATTCATCCTCTCACTTGTACATATCCTTAGTTAGTTAATCTGGGTGCGCTGTACGTACGTACCATATATATCTTTAAGCAGGGATTCAAGAATGTGAAGAGCCTGGAAGGTGGTTACCTTTCCTTGCTCCGAAGTGCCAACCCGCTGCCAGATTATCATCAGTAACCACTTGTTAAGCAATTAATAAATTGGGGATAGATCATGCAACCTGCTCGTCTGACGGTCTGAGGAGAGGAGGGTGATAATCAATGATGATGATAAAGAAGAAAACAAGAAGAAGAAGATGATGAAGAGGAGGTTGTATCAGTAGTATCATGCATCTTTGGTTTGAGCAAATAATACTACTACTTTTTTTAAAAATGTAGCAAATAATACTACTAGTTTGCATATTGATTGAATCGGTACTTGGGCCTGATGAGCATGGACATAGAACGAGGAGTCCACCTTGACCTTGCAAACTGGGGCCATAAATTTCTAACGCAGGTGTAAAATAAGGGCCCAGGCCCAGCTCAATCACCTTCCCCTGCTTGTTCTCTTTGGAATCTCATCCAGCAAAGCCTTTCCTTTTCTTACTCGAGAATGGAAGGGAAGATATTGATATTGTGTCGAACATGTATAAGAGTAGGTTACGAGTTTGACTTAGAGAAGACGTAGTATTATATTAGGTACTACGGAAGCCCCCGTAGGATACAGGTAGTGTCGAAGTCAGACTCATATATTTTAGACCTCCTATATAAGGAGGAGAATACCACACAATGTAACCAAGCCAACACAATGAGATCGACGCAAAGGGAGGAGCACCCGTAGTCATGCCTCGTGGATATAGACCTCACGGCTGAACCACGTTAAAAACGTCGTGTCTCTCATTGCCTATTCTGCAATACTCTCGGTATAGATCTACGCTTCCACGTGTCGCCTCGTGGGAGATTGGCATGCCTAGGACCGATTTTTGCAACAAGTGGTATCAGAGCATGAGGTTGATAGTATATCTTAAGGCGATGCATAGGAATCTCACGAGTACGAGACGGAGGATGGCGACGCGTGTACAAGGCGAGGTGGAGCCTAGAATGAGTCATGAAAATCCGCTCCTGAAAAGATGGCAAAATCTACATGGATTCGTCGCAAGGTGGAGCGAGGAAAGAAAGAGAAAAAAAGGGAGCCGTGGCCGCGATAAGCTACGGCAGCAGCCGGCCAGGTGGGGCACTGCGCTAACGGCCCAGGTGCGCGCACCAGCCCAAGCGAGGCAGGGCCCGAGCGCCAGCTCGGGCGGCAGCCCAATCGCGCTGGTAGCCGACCCAGGCGGGCGTTGCCGCAGGCCGTGGTGAGCAGGCCAGCCCAGGCAGTTGCGGGAGGTAGCGCGAGCGCCCACGCGGGCTCAGTTGGGCCCAGGCAAGGCCCGAGAGGCCCAGGTGGGGCTCGGTGGCCCGGGGGAAGTGCCGACCGGCCCAGGAGTGGCTCGGGAGGCCCGGGAGGGGCCAGGAGGGTCCAGGAGGCGTTGAGGGTGGTCCAGGAGGGTTTCAGGCAGCTTAGAAACACATTTTTCAACCAAAATTTGAGATTAAATCCCTTTTTTTGCTCCAATTCGAAGTGGATTTTGAATTTTGGGAGAAGAGGGACTCAGAGTAGGAGTCCGGCTTGGATTTGAGGGTCCAAGGACTGCTATATGAGCAGGGGCTGGGGAGGCATCAATGGACGAGATCTCAGGAGTTTGAAGCCTAGACAGCCAATCTGGAGAACAAGTGATCCAGAGGAGAAGAGTACTTGGCGGTCCGGAGGTGAGACGTATGACTCGGCATCAAATTGGACAAATTAATGGAGAGCTGCGGAGATGGAGAAGATGTGAGCAAGCTACCCAGGAGATCTTCGACCAAGGCTGTGGAGGCTCGACACAGGAATTGTGGCGAGACGTACGGCTGCAGGTGCATGGCAAGTAGAGATGGTCTGGAAAATCCGTCTAAGAAAAAGATGAGGCAATTGTGAATTTGAGATGAGGCTACCAAGGTGATGAGATGGCTCATAGTGTTATCGGGATGTGGTAACTTCAAGATCAATGTATGATGGCATGGAGCCGATACTTTGAAAAGTTGGGCACATATCAGGGATGCAAGAGGAATCTAATTTCACCGGATCGTTAATTATGATGAAGGAAGAAGAAAGTACAGTTGCAGGTGGAGTCAGGGAATAGCAATGGAGTCTCATTAGTGGTTCAAGTCATTGAGTTGCAAAGGTAAATCTCAAAGTCCAAGGTATATGGTTTGAATAAGACAACTTGAAGATGTTGGAGGACATATTCGCCAAGGTGGAGTTTGTTGAGATTATATTGAATATGTGTAAGAGGAGGTTACGAGTTAGACTTAGAGAATGCGTATTATTGTATTAGATACTACGGAGAGTCCTCGTAGGACATGGGTAGAGTCGGAGTCAGACTCATGTATCCCAAGCCTCCTATATAAGGAGGAGGGTATCACATAATGTAACTAAGCCAACACAATGAGTTCGAGATAATGTGAGGAGCGCTCATAGTTATGCTCCGTGGATGTAGGCCTCATGGTTGAACCATGTTAAAAATATCGTGTCTCTCGTTGCCTATTCTGTAATACTCTCGGTATAAATCTATGATTCCGTGTGTCACCTCGTGGGAAATCGACATGCCTAGGACCGATTTTCGCAACAGAAGATCATCCCTCCCTATGATTCCCTTATAAGTATAATTGTTGTTTAACCTGTTAGGAATCATATCCATGAAATGATTTACCTTATTCCCAATGAGTATATCATACTGTGATTTTTTGAAGCCAATGTGTATATCTATTTTTCTTGAACCAAGACGGAATTTAGAGCTCCAGTTGATCCAATGGCCATTAGGTTAGAAGTTGAGGTCGTGCAACAGGCCATGCCCCAAGATGGTGCCTAAGTCGTCGTGGATCTCCTTCCCGTCGAGCTTCGCCATGGCCACCGTCGCTCCGATGTGCAGGTCGTAAGGCACCACCGCGCGATGCCACACATCCTCCCTGCGATATACCAGGAATGCTACCGCGATGACGCGTGTGACGGACGTGGTGGTTCTTCATCTTCACCGATTCCGTGTTGCGGTACCGTGCCAGTTGCAGCATGGCAGCGTTTGGAGGTTTGGATGGGAATGACAACGTGGTGGTGAGTCAGGGTCGCAGCGAGAACTCAGTCATAGGGAGGAGATTGAGAAGAGCGGTTTATAGCTAGCAAAGCATGTCGGAACCAAAATAAACCTCCTTAACAAATTTAGATGTATTTTAATAGTATATAGACTAAACTGAGTAGATCGTGTAAGTTAAGAAACTATAAGTATATTTTACTCTTTGTAAATCACCCATTCCGTCTAGAAATGTAAAATGCGTTGGTTAAGATAAGACTTTAGTCAATAATTATTTTATTAAATATATGATATATGTGACATAAAATTAATATCATTAGATTCGTATTTAAAACTACTTACTTATAATTATGATTTTATATTATAATAAAATACATATTGATTAAATTTTTATCTCAACTATAAATAAACCTATTCATAAAGAGAGTAACTTTCTTATCTTCCTCGCCCTCCAGCCAAAGACCAAGTTGTTTGTACTCTTTCTTTCGTGAAACCACATGGTCTTAAACGGAGACAGTCGGGTCGGATTCGCAATGGAATTCCTTCCCCACCTCCACTCGGGACACTTCACTCACCGAGGCGACCGAAGTCGGCGACGGGGTCCCTCCTCTCCGTCTTCCTTCCTCCATTCCCTAACCCTAACCCAAGGTATACGTCCTCCTTCCCTACTCTATGAATAATGGATCATTTCCTTCATCCATGCTAATTGTTACTGCTTGCTTGTTAATACATCTCTATGTTAATAAATCTGCATGAGTAAAGCAAATTAGACCTGACCACAACAGCTCAATCGTCTCATTTTCCCCATAGCTTCTCTTTCTACTCCTGAACTAGTTGTGAATCTGGAATTAGACACATATCTTTGCGGCAATTGGTGGCAGGAGGTAGTAGTAGTAGCTTCTTGAGCAGGAATCTAGCTTGGCAAATTACTCACTTTCAGTTGCTCCACAACTTCCCAAGCAAAATTGTTTCTCTGCCGTTTCTTGATGTAGAAAAGTTAAAAACACATTCTTTCTTGCTTGTGTTAGACTTAGGCAATTGCTCTAGTCATGGAGTGGGAGTCAGCTGAGTCGGCGGACGAGAGGGGCGGCGGAGGGGAAGGGCTGGGGTACGCCAAGGTGATGACAGATGAGCAGATGGAGGTGCTCCAGAAACAGATCTCCGTCTACGCCACCATTTGCGAGCAGCTCGTCGAGATGCACAGCGCCCTCACCGCACACCAGGACTCCATCGCAGGTCAGTACACTTGGTAACAGTTTACACTTCCCTTTTATTTTCTTCTCTTCGTTGGAAGTAAAGTGAAAACCATAGAGAAAACATGAAAGAGCCAGGTTATCAATTTCACGCCTGCTTATGAAGTTGAAAATAGGTTGGGTCCACACAAAACATTGGAAGTCCTTCATTTGTTATTTTGAGTTATGTACCTATTTTGGATTTATTTGCTCTAGATCACATTTCATGGCTATTGCATGAATTTGTTATTTATGTTAAGCTGTAATTTCTTGTTTGATCAGTCACCATGGGAAGTTTATTTGTTTAGTTGCCTTTTTCCCCTTTCAGTGGAGATTTACGTGAATATCCAGAGAGCAGCTGACGCTATAGAATAAATTAAACAGAGCAAATAATGAATACTTAGTGACACAAGATTGTCATGTAGGACCAATCACCATTTTGCACCATGTTCCCATGAGTGCTCCGATGATTCCACAATCTTCTGTTGTTCTTCTGTTGTGCAGGCTCTAAGCTTCATGTTACTCATCGTTCTACCAGGTCAAACAGTCAAACACTACTTCTTATAATGCAATTCTAATAATTTTATTATGCGCATCCTTTCACTCCCGTACATTTGCGATACCTGTCCATGTTGTAATGGAATATCAGTCTTATATGAACTATGTATATTTCTTCTCACAACTTAAGCACTTTTTTTTCAGTTGCAATTTTGATGAAGCCATTGATATGTAATTCTGTTGATTCATCATAATTACCCAATGGCCTTACAAGAGTTTTTCCACCACCCTGGGATTTAAGTTAATCTCAAGTTCATTTTTCTGTGATCTATTCTACTAATACCTTAAAGGAGAAATTGAGTCTTTTTAGATAGATTTCTAAAACACAGTTTGCTGAATTAGCCAGCCCTCTCTGCCCATTGTCAATTTTATTTCTCCTTGATCTATTTTATTGTACGCGTTGTGGATAGAACGTATAGTTCCTTTTCTAGTCAACTGAGGTTTGATTTCTTCTACAGGAATGAGGCTTGGTAATCTTTACTGTGATCCTCTAATGGTTCCTGAAGGTTACAAGTTCACAGCAAGGCAACGATGGACACCAACCCCGATGCAGCTGCAGATCCTTGAGAGCATCGTTGACCAAGGCAATGGAACACCAAGCAAGCAAAAGATAAACGAGATTACAGAGGAGCTCTTACAGCATGGCCAGATCTCAGAGACTAATGTCTACAACTGGTTCCAGAATAGACGGGCATGGTTTTGAAGCAGGCTGCTTCTTTACCAAATAGTGTTGAACCTGAAGCTGAGGCGGATGAGGAGTCCCCAAATGATAGGAAGACAAACTCAGATAGGCCCGTCCACCAGAACATG
Source organism: Stipa capillata (assembly GCA_019208055.1). Classification (NCBI taxonomy): domain Eukaryota; kingdom Viridiplantae; phylum Streptophyta; class Magnoliopsida; order Poales; family Poaceae; genus Stipa; species Stipa capillata. The sequence continues at coordinate 783,387 of JAGXJF010005405.1, forward strand.
GTTGTGAGAGCTCACAATTCAGAAAGGATCTCGGAGATGCACCGCTTTGACACGGGGCATGAGCAAATCCGTTGTATGATGTATGGATCCAATGACAATGGCTCGAGATCGTCAGGCTGTTTGGGCCAGATATCCTTGTATGAGAACATTATGGCAAATCCAAGTATGTCCAAGAAACGCAATTTCTTCACTATACAATACAAAATTGCCAAGAAGTTACTGAAGTTGACATTGGTTTATCTGTGCAGGAATCGATCACTTATCTTGAAGCAACAAAACTCTGGGTGTTGTTTCCTTGGAAGCATCCCTGTGGTAGCTTTTCTTTATGACTTTCCAGATGACACAACATGTTTCCATAATGTTCAAGGAGCCCATCATCATTCACTACATCTTTCCATTCCCAATTATTCCCTTGTTGAGAACAGATGCTAATGTATTAGAAATACTTATTCTTAATTTGCAGTGAGTTCACGAAAACACCATAGCTTAGCGAGGTAGAAGAAAGCTCCTGTTACTTGTACAGCTGGAGGACTAGTGCAATTTCAGGGAGGCAGTTGAGTTCTTTTTATTGTAATCCAGTATCCTATTGTCCTGTAAAGTGGTCATATCATCGGCATATGATCACTATTATGTACTCTGTCTGCCATGAACCATTTCTCTGCAAATGCAACCTGAAAAAAATTGGGAATTTCCTGAAATAGTGAAACCTGTGTGTTCTGCCCGTACTATTTGATCACATCAAAGACATGCTGTGCAGCCTGTGCTTCCAACAAACAATGAACTGGATTCAGGAAGGAGAAAAGTTATGGAGTTAATTTAGCCACGAAATATTCCTCAAAATTTAGCCTTCAAATGGAATGCGCCCTTTGGGTGCATGTAACCGACGTGCACCACTATCAGCTGATTTCTGGTGGAACGCCGCTTTTCCTCTCCTCCACTCTGCACTCTATCATTCATGTGTAAACAACATTGTCACGTCAGATCCTCCGGTTTATTCAACTTTCAGTTGATGTCAAACAAAACAAAAAATCATAGTAGGGTCCATGAGCTCTCGATTAGGCATTTTGCTATAGGAACTGATGCAATGGATGATATCATTCACATGGCATTGATATGATCTTCTGTGCTCAGGAACGAGGAGCCTGGCGCATGATTTCTGGAAAATCTCAACTGATGGCACTCGGGTACTTCACACGTCCTGGCAGCGACTGGTTACTGTTTTTTTCTCTCTTTTTTCGCCCGTATTTTATACACAAGCTTTCTTTCGACTGGGCTGGCTACTCCCTCCAGCTCCAGTAAAAAACAAGTGTCCTGTCGTTTTGGTGTTGTACAGGTCACAAGTGGAGATAAAAAGGTGCTGAACTAGTACTAACTAGTAGCGAGGGAGCATAAAAGGGTTGGCCGGGTAGGTCTCAGTGCTTTTAATAAGCTAGCTAGCCGCTGGTGAGTGAGTGAGTGAGTGAGTGAGTGCTCCCAGTCCCGGCACCTGAGCACTTGCAGTTCGTGTCATGGCGCCTTCCCACGAGAGAGCAGGTCGATCATCAGATGATCCATCCATGGCAACATTAATTTCTCCAGCTGGTACGTACCTGCCGTTGTTAATTTGTTAGTCCATCAACAATTCTGTTGATTTGATTTGCAGGTCGGGTTCGGGGCCGGAGCCGGCGGTGGTGACGGTGGACGTGTCGACGGCGGCGAGCGAGCTGCAGGTTGGGCAGCACCGTTTCCTGGACGTGAGGACGGAGGAGGAGATGGGGAAGGGGCATCTGGAAAACTAACTCAACGTGCCCTACATGTTCATCACACCACAAGGCAAACCACCCAATTACCTATCATATATCCATCTCCATGTCTATATATATGCGTACATGCGTGCACGCATGTGGACGTGTAGCCGTCCAGGTGCACTTGCTAACATGAAGTTGCTCTCAGCAGGAAGGGTGAAGAATCCTCTGTTCGTGGAGCTGGTTGCCTCGCTCTTGACCAAAGACCAACACATCCTTGTCGTACGTACAGTAATCCACTAGTTGCTACTTCATTTCCAAACACTAATACTCCAGTTAGTACTGTCCTTATGTATCTTGTTGGAATTTCCATCATGTCGATCCGGGGTGTCAAAGCAGCAAGAGCTCCGAGCTAGCATGTAGTGATCTCCTAGCAGCAGTAACTACCAGCTCACTCATCTCTCATATCAAGCTGGAGTGGATTGTTTCTGATATCGAGAAATTAATTAACTTGCTATGGACGCAGGGGTTCAGGAATGTGAAGAACGTGGGAGGTGGCTACGCTGCGTGGCTGGACACAACAACACCACCAGACCAGGCCTGAATCATTCACCATCACAAGCTCCTCAGGTGTAACAAGTGCAGATGATATCCAGCAAGCCAGCAGATTTTATCTGGCCCTGCCAAAATAAATGGAACTGCCCAACTTACCCTCCAAGGGCTAATGCTGTATCTGCAATTCTGTATGAAACACTCCTATATACATTGTGGTGCTAATTAACCTTATTTACTATCTCCAAGTGAATAATAGATATATCCGTCATTCACCGTCACAAGTTTCCCCCACACGTAAATGCCAAACGTACTCCGCTCCATCTTTCTCCATGACAAGCATTCGCATTGTTCATTTTGTTTATCAAATGATGCCAGGATAGTCCTATACCTTCTCAATTCCAACAAATTACTTATGTGAACTTGTGCATATGATGGAACCACTGATACTACTTTCGCATGGCAATCTATTTACTAGTAGTACCAAGCGAGCAGCAAAACAAGAGCCAAATGATTTTATTCTTTCTAAAGAGTTATGAATTTAATCTTCAAGTAATTTGTCATCCGCCGCGACAGCATGCACACAGCAGAACAAACCAAAGGAATAACCCCTATAGAGAGGTAAATTTTTGCAACAATCGTCAAACGTGCCCCCAAGTTCTGTTCCCAAGAGACGGGGAATACCATCTACCATCCGGTCACTATTGGCACTATGCATTGATCACTTCAAAAATACAGTACCCGATCACAAGCGTGCTGGGCTGTGTCGGTCACAGGACAAATAGTTGGAATCGCCAAAACAAACAGAGCTCACATGGTTAGATCTGCCATTCGGTCTTCCTTTGGTCTTCCCTCGCCACAGCCAGCAGCAGCCCTCATGATCTCCTCAAGACAAACAGCTGACTACAACAAGTATGACTCAACAACAGTTCGTCCAAACTTCTGCTCGACATCCTTTGGCGTTTCAATCTGCAAAAATATATATGGCAACTCATTAAAAAAAGGAAGAGAAATGCTTCAAGAATATTGTAATGGAAAAGATGAATAAGTATTGTAATAGGCACGCACAGCGTTTAATGCTATGAAGAGAGCTTTGATAACATTAAGTGGGTTCCTTGATCCAATAATCTGCAAGATAAAACATAAGATTACCACTTTGCAAATGCAAATGGAGTGATAAGTGGTCGTGTCTACTATAACAGATGCGCACCTTTGACTTGACGTTGCTGAAACCAGCTAAATACATCACAGTTTCAACAGTCCTACCAGCAGCAGACATCCCACTTCTCATTGGTCCAGGCCAGAGGTAAATCTTAAGATGCAAAGCAAAAATCATGTCCACAAAAGTTGTCATACACCAAATGATAAATAAGAGCGGTTTGATACCCAGATGTGTTTACCTTTGTTTTCTCATATTTGGCCTGAATCGCATGAGCAATTGTGTGGTCTTCATATCGCTCCATATAATGTAGGTTCTGGAAGCATTTCTCATATGCCTGGAAACAAAAGAAGAAATTTCATGTAAGAGCTGAATTTTTCACTTCAGGTATTGAATTCTAACTGAAGCCTAAAAGTAGTTACTCAATGTTCATCATATCTGCATACGAGAGATTACCACAGAATTACTCAGATCGATAGACCCAGGATTGAGAATTCTGTATGACTATATTTTGTAGAAATTTCACTAGGCATACTACCAGAGGAACCAAATGCCCTACGATCATATGATCCTAATTGACCTACCAGATTTAGTAATACATCACGCATCAACAAGAATATCAAGATGAATATATTCAGAAATTTGAGTTCAAACGAAGCCTGAAAGGATCTGAAATGAAAAAGGTATACGCGCATGCTTCACCATTAATCGGCTTGTTAGCCCTGCATACACACATGTGCACATGCACACACAGCCCACAGTCACCATGATCCCCAGAGGCAACCATGGACATACCGCAAAAACCCCCAAAAGGAAAAGGAAACAAGTAATGAGCAAATGGACAGTGCATCAGCAATTACAATGTGTACACTAACTGTGGGCGAACAACCATAGGCTTAAATCAACAGCAAGAGGAAGCACAGCACAACCAAATGAATTGAAGAGCCTTGTCAAAAAGAGAGACTGAGTTAATGTTGGAATTGCTCAAACATAAGTCCCACATATTGTTTGGAAAGGGGAAGATCAATACCCTCTGTATTGCAATCTTGGCTGTTGGACCTTTAGCTTTTGCAAAACCTACAACACCATGGTAGTTTCCAGTGGCCAACAATGCTGTGTATTTTGCTATTTGGCCTCCCTGAGAAGAGAGATGCAGAATTAGGTAATGATCTTAGTGATAGGCAATAACAAGTGCTGTGATCATTCAAACAAAGATCGTTCACCTTTGTGACTTTACATGTCCGATTAACGTCAATGACCTTCACATCAAAACCCTGTGAAGCGTATAACAACCAAATTTGTTAGTATACGCAATACAGATAACAAGAGAAAGCAATTTAAGTTACAAATATAAAATGAACAACATCGATGAAGGGCCCAGATATATGGTAATTCAATAAACTCAACTACTCTGAGTGATAACATCGCTTACTTTTCTGTACATAGGTCTCCTTTTTTTGTCCGTGAGGGAGTTCCTCTCCTCAACCAAATCCTTTATTTCCTCTTCTAAAACTCTGCCCTTTTTACCAAAAGTATGATCCAAGTCTGCCAACTTCTCCTCAATTTTCTTTTCAATAGAATTCAATTTCTCTATGAGCAGATCATCTTTCTCCTTAGCTTCATTGAATTCCTCATCATCTTCCTCGGGGTTTTCCCCTTGGATCATCTGCTTCTCCTTATCAAAGCCAGCATTGTCCACTACATCATCTGGAGAACCAACCTGCTGGTGCTGAATAATCCCAAAATTTGCGGGGTTATTGGGATCATATGCCTCCTTGCACTCCATGAGCCTAACGGCTCGGTTCAGCTTCTGGAGGAGAATGAAGCGCTCTTTCCCTGTGGCGTCTTTAAGGCGATTCATCATGTCCCCAATAACTCTGTACTCCAATGGCAAACTCAAATGACGCTGCTCGAATTTGTCGATTTTTGTCATCAGTTTATGAGCATCATCGAGAGTTTCTGTTGGAGAACATGATAACGGATAGAGTTTCAGGAGTATGGCAAGATTCGATAAATGTTAATACGGAACTACTATTTGTGATGGCCATCAACGCAAAATGTAATGTCGTTGGGCAGAGCAAAATAGTTGCACATACAAATGAGAGTAAAATGTGGTGGAAATGGAAAAGAGGAGGGGAGAGAGGTTTTACCGGCCTCAGCGAAGGATCGTAGTAGCTCAGAGTGGCGCTTGCACTTGCGATCGAACTCGTCGACGCGGCGCTTGATGGAGTCGGGGGTGAAGCGCTCGTCGTCCTCGTCGCTGTCGGAGTCGGTGGGCTCCCAGAAGGAGTCGTCGGGGGCGTTGGCCTCCTTGGCCTTCCGGCGCTCCAGCTTCTCGATGAGCGGCTTGACACCCAGGTAGTCCTCCTCCTCCTCCTCTTCACCCTCCTCCTCCGGCTTCCCCTCCTTGCGCCGCTCCTCGCGTTCCTTCTGGCGCTCGCGCTCCAGCTGGGCGAGCAGCTCGTGGACCACCCGCTCGCTCTGGATCGGCATCTGCTGGGACTTGCCGCCGCCGGCGGAGGCGGAGGCGGAGAAGGCCAAGTGGCGGCGCGGGGGGGTGATCTGCGGGAGTAGGTGGCGGTGGGGAAGCAAGCTGGAGGAGGCGACGTGGTGGTACCGCTCGAGGGAGAGGAGGCGGGCCCACGCGGCGGCGGCAGCGGCACGGGTCCGTGCGGCGGCGGCCATTGTCGTCGGAGGGTTCCGCGAGGGAGAAGCAAATAGAAGGAAGGGTTTTGGAGGGGCCTAATCTCATGAAGCCCATTACAAAGCCCACATTTGCATGGGCCGAGATTGCTCCAATGTCCCGTGACCGGCGTCTTCCTGGGTGACGGTGGTGGACAAAGCTACCTTAGAGATTGCTTGCCGGCCGCCGGCGACGAGCACCCTTCTTCTTCTTGGGCTTGCGATGAACGATGGGCTCGGTCCATTTCCGCGTTGCCACTATAAAATGGACAGGAGGGGAACGAGCTGTCGAGCAGATTGGATTTGGATTTCTAGGGTTTGCTTGCTCGTCTCCCCTTCTTCCCCTTGATTGGATGGGATTGGATTGGATATGATCCCCAACTCCTCCATCTTCCTCTAATCTGAGCTCGGATCGGAACCCACAAATCTAGACTAGATACGCCATACTATGGTGCGCCGCCCATCGCCGCCGTCGTCGTCTTCCTCGCCGATGCTCCACAAGAACCTCCGCACCCTCGGCCCCGGCTTGAATCCCTTCGCTCCCTTCGGCATGGGCAACTACTCCCGCTAATCCCCTCCTCGATTTTCCTTTCTTGTACCTGGCTCGATTGCAAACTCTCGCCGTTTCTCCTTCTGCACCTGCTGCGGATTAGCCTTGGTTTGGATCTAAGGAGTGATCGTCTCGGAGACTAGACTATGGTGCAGTTCCGCAGCTCACTCAGCATGACCCGGCTCCGGAGCCACGACGCCGACGACCGCGGCTGGAACCAGCTCCACGTCGCCGCCCGCAAGGGCGACCTCAAGGAGGTATGCGTGTCTCTCCTCTTTCCACCTATTGACAGTTTCTGCACTAGAGAAGTAGACGACAATATCTCCCAAAGAACGCAAACTGGATGAATGTATTGTAGCCTTTCAAACAGATTGCAACATAAGTTAGTCAGCTGACACACTCAAATACAGGGGAACAATTGAGAAGAGATGACCAAATCTGTGTCATCGCAGAAACTTCTTTTGTTGCCCTATAGCTAATTGAAGCAAGATTCAAGATCATTTCACATATACCCCAGTGGTTTTACTTGATCAATCCAAACAAAGAATCTCTCTTACATGTCCTTGGGGCCTTGTCTATGTTGAAATTTTGCCTCTAGCTCTGCAGGAATGTTCTGTATATGGAATTTGAAACATGCATCTAGCTCATACTCAGACCATCAGCTGATGGTAGTAGTTCTGATTCTCGTTCCTAGGTCTTCCCATTTCTTTAACTAGTTATAAGTACCAATCATTCTAATTCTCATTCCTACATCTTATTAATTCTTCTTTGATGGCATGCTATTTCTTGTATCACTCGATAAACTAAAGCTGGATGAATGGATGGATTTTTAAACTAGATTCAATTATGAAAGCAACACTATGATTATTTTTAGTCTTAAATCTTTAAGAACGATCTTTATCCATGATGGTCCATTGGCATGGTGACAAATTAAGCCCATCTCGCTTCTTACTTTTGGTTATTCTCTGTTTTCTTAATATCAAGTAACTGCTCATGATTTTGCTTAATCATCTCGTAAAATAATAAATACGATGATTTGTTCTGCTTCTCTATAGGTTAGACGTCTCCTGGATGAAGGGATGGATGTCAATGCACCTGCATGGGGGCCAAAATCACCTGGTGCTACTGCACTGCATCTTGCTGCTCAGGGTGGACATGTAAAAATCATGGATGAACTACTGGAGCGTGGCGCGAATATTGATGCTCGAACAAAAGGAGCTTGTGGCTGTAAGTTCACTTGTTTTTCTTTAGTCATTGCCTGTCTTATCAGTGTTGTAGAGTTTGCCTGTTTGATTGTATTGATGATTGTTCTTCATCAGTTTCTACCTTTCCAAAGGAGCTTGTATTACTGTTTTCAGTCTCTGAATTGTTTGGATTGCTGCAATTACTAGCAATGTATCTGCTTAATTGTTCATTTATCTTGTCTAGTGGCTGAACTGAGGAAGTATTTTATAAATTTCATAAATATACTAAGTGTGTAGGTGAGATGTTACTCATAGTGGACCCGAGCGCAATCTAGCACGTTTGTCCTAAATTATGTGAATGATGTGCTTGGCTTCATTATTATCTGCAATGCAGCTTCTCTAGGTTATTGCACTTATTATTGTGGAGTTTTAAACATTCTCTTTCGACTTAATTCAGGGACGCCTCTACACATTGCTGCTAAGGAAAGAAACAAGAGGGCTGTCAGGTTTCTGATTGAGAATGGGGCATTCTTGCCCCCTGACCTGAATGACCAGAGGTTCAACCCTCCCCTCCATTACTGCTCTGGATTAGAATGGGCATATGAGATGAAGCGCATGCAAGATGAAAGCGACTCAAGTGGTGAAGCTTCGTTCAGCTCGGAGAACTAGAGGAAAGCAATAACGCTGAGAGCTGTGATAACCTGTAACCTTGCGTTAATAGAGTTTGTCATAATCATGAAAAGTTTCCATTCTTACTACGCGTAGAACCTGAAAAGAACTACATCTAGTCGCCGGGTTATGCTGGTATTGTATATACAACAATAACGTGGTGATGTTTTTTTGCGTGATGTGAGGTCCTGGAGTTGCTGGTGTGCTGCTCTGTAATTCTGCTACATTGACACCATTGTGCACACCAGAATATATATATGAAGTAATATTCGGCATTACATTGTAGTAAACCAAAGGAGATGTACCGCAATGGCTTGTCTATCCCCATGCTCTTGTTTTCTGTGGGAAAGCTTAAGAAGCATCATTGGACGTTGCTCTTGGTAGCCTAGCCATTAGTAGCGCATCTATTCTTTGCCCCCACAAGGTTGTCAGTGAGAAGTGCTATTAATTGAAAGCAAAGAGCCACTTTGATTAAGCTTTGATCTCACGTTGATAACGCGTGAGAGGTTCAGCAACTTGATTCCGGTGGCGCCAATGATCGAAGAGAGGAGATGCAAATCCGTACGGGTTAATTACTTGAGCATAGATCCATGGCGTGCCCAGGTCAGGTAGGCGCACGAGCAGCATAATTCGACGTCACGTATGCATGCATCGGTCCCAAGAAACTAGTACTAGTATAAATACATGGCAGCAGTGTCATCACCTTAGCCAGCATCAACCGAGCGAGCTTACTCAAATGGTGTTGTCGTTGGTGAGGCGGGCTGCCACCGCCGCAGCCATGTACAACTCCAGCACCGGCGCCTCGCTGCAGCCCGACTTCCTCTTCAACAAGACGGTGTGCGTCACTCCGGACGCCATGATGGTGACCAACTTCGCCGTGTCCGTTGACATGCGCACCGCGGAGCGGCTCATGGTCACCACCACGGTCTTCATGACCGTCCTCGGCACCGCGCTCTTCGTCCTCGGCGTCATCGGCCGCTTCTCCGGCCGCCACCGTGGCCATTCCTTCGCCACGCGCATCTTCTTCCGGGCCTCCTTCGCGCTCTTCCTCCCCTTCATGACCTACATGTTCTCCCAGGCCAGGAGCGGCGGCAACCATCCCCGCGCGCGGCTCATCCTCCTCTGGATGCTTCTCGTCGAGCTCCTCCGCAAGAAGGTCTACGCCATGGTCGCCCCCGCCGGTGACGCCTTCGCACGCGGCGTCGGGCGCTACAGCTTATTCGATGCCGTCGAGGAGGCCGCGCGCATGGTGTGGATCGGCTACCTCGTCTACGCCTACGTCCACGGCTTCGGCATCAAGTCCTTCTTCATCATCCTCTGGATCTTCAGCGTCGCCAAGCTCTGCAAGCGCGCCGTCTGCATCCACCTCGCCAAGGACTCCTTCGACCTCGCCAAGAACTCCACCCTCGTCTCCGGCTACATGACGCAGCTCGTCGACGCGCAGGGGCAACTACTCGACGACCACCACCATGCTGCCGTCGGCGACAACATCATGAGGACGTGCAACTACGTGGTGATGGGAGAGAGCCGGCTGAACAGACAGGAGACGCCCCATGGCTTCGAGATCTCCGACGACGACCTGAAAAGCATTCTGGCCGATAGCGGCAGTACGAAGAAGTTGGAGCTGGTCCGGGTGTGCAACGTCTGGGATCTCGGGGAGAGCGAAGCTCTGTTCCGGTACAACGAGCGCCGGAAGCGGAAGCTGGAGGACATCTGCCTGGCCCTCGCCCTCTTCAAGCTGCTCCGGCGAAAGATGGAGCGGTTCCACATGGCGGAGGCCGGGACACCGCAGGCGCGCGACCTCGTGCTCCGGGGCCTCCTCGCCCTGGACGTTGGGCGGGACGAGGCAGCGAACGCGGTGCGGGCGTTCGAGGTGGTGGAGCTGGAGCTGAGGTTCCTGGACGAGTACTACCAGGCCATCATACCGCTGGCGCTGCCCAATCCGATGCTCTTCATGGCCAACTTCGCCTTCTCCATCGTCTTCATCTTCGTCTACTGCGTCACCGTGCTGCTCGTCACCGGCAACGGCAACATCTTCAGGGTGCTGGGCTCGCTCTTCCAGGGGCTGATCGGCCTATCCATCGACATGGTGGTGCAGTTCGAGTGCTTCGTCCACCAGGTGGGTTTCCTCTTCACCATGGTGTGCTCCTCCTCCGACCTCATCGTCACCTTCCTCCTCACGCTCACCCTCCTCACCATCGAGATGTACGAGTTCCTCCAATACCTGCTCTCCGACTGGTTCGTCGCCTCCGCGCTCTGCGACTACGCCCGGAAGCCGGCGCTCCGGCAGAAGCGGCTCTTCCGGCAGCTCTTGCAGGGCACCCTGTGGGTGAAGCACCGCTCGCGCCCCGTCATCAAGCTCCACCAGGTCACCATGCTCAAGCTCCATCAGCTCCACCCGCGCCGGCTCTGGATGCTCGTCTCCCGCCTGCTCAAGAGGCGCCTTGTCGGCCTCCCCGATGCCGTCGTCACCGTCTACGCCAAGGTGGCCATTGTCAGGGCCTTGAAGGACGTGCTCGACCCCAGCTGCGGCGGCCACTTCACCAACGGCACAACTGCGTTGGGCCGGCATGGCTTCCCTCACCTCGAGTGGGCGTGCGATGACAAGAGGGGCGCCGCCACCGTGATCCTGGTGTGGCACGTCGCGACGGCCCTGTTCGAGACGAGGGACCGGCAGAAGCACCCGCTGCCGCCGCACGGCCAGACCGCCGTGACGCTGTCCAGGTACTGCGCGTACCTGGTGGCCTACGAGCCTGGGCTCCTGCCGGACGACGAGGCGTGGACGGAGAAGGCGTACAAGGACATCAAGGCGGAGCTCAACAGCTTCTTCCAGAGCTGCTGCACCACCACGGACCGCCGTGAGCGGCTGATGAAGTTCTACCCCGTCGTCGCGGAGGAGGACGGGTCGGCCATGGCCAAGGGTGTCAAGCTGGGGAAGCAGCTCGAGGACAGGGCCAGCAGCAGCAGCAGCATGCATCAGGACGAGAGGGTGTGGGCGATGCTGCTCGAGTTCTGGGCGGAGCTGCTTGTCTTCGTGGCGCGCAGGCCGTCGGCAGGGCCTGAGGCGCACGCGCTGGCGCTGTCCAACGGCGGCGAGTTCATCACCCACATCTGGGCCATGCTCACCCACGCCGGCGTCCGTGTCCCCAAGCACCACCACAAGAACAAGATTCCATCGTGCCATCCAGTCTGATCAGACGGCTGGATGTCCAACTCCATCGCAGCCAGTTTCTATATTTCTTTTTGTTCGTTGCTTAATTGTCTTGTGAATTGTTGTTATATTCTTTTTGGATAAATGTACTATGATCTATATAAGTAGCTCGTCCTGGTAGAATCCTATAAGGTTCTGGGACATGATGGAATTCAGATAACATATGTAGCTACATGTCATTGTCAGTTGTGCCTATACATGATATGCTTAAATTTAAATTTTTGCTCTTCATGGAGACCTACTGAGCATCCTTTTAATAATCAAGGAACCAAACCAAGTGTTATCACAAGATGATGATGTTGATGATATGCATATGATCCGTGGTATCTGCACATCCTAAAACTGAGCTCTGGGCAAAGTATCCAAAACCTGAGTACTAGGCACAACTGCAGAAGCAGGAACCAATGCTGGTTGCCTACCTTTTCACAAGCAAAGATGCATTTTCCGACAAGTATGATACTACTTCACATACAGGCAGGCCTTGACCAACTATTCTGAGTCATAATAGCAGCTCCGGGTTCCTATTAACTAGCAGTAAGCTTCAGGATACACAAGAGAGAATCCCTCAACAAAGCAACGTACAGTCACCGCTCCATCCATTCCAATGACTGCCCCGAAACCACGGCTCAACCTATCAAGTCTCATGCTTAAAGCTAACCGTAGCTAAACAGCAACATACCATGTTAAAGACACCACAAACAAAAATAGAATCTGTAAACAGACAAACTAAACTGGAGGTACATAAGCATAAGCTAACAAGCATGACTGTCGCAGCAAATTTTTTGATAGCGAAGACAGCGAGTTCCTCGACCATATAGCAGCAGCTCACACAGCGCTGCGGATAAATCTACCTCCTCACGGGAGGTGCACCACCACGTCCTCCTCCAACAGGACCACCGCTACGACCACCAGCAGCCTGCATTGATGGGTAGGTAAAAAGATTAGGAACTACAAATGTTAACTCAATGTATGTGTCAAACAGAACACAGACAGAAAACGTGTGCATGTATGTGTCAACTGTTAGATTTGTGCAGGCCAGACAACACACATATACAGAGTTCCTTTTAATGAATCACAGACATATCCCTACTATGAATATTCATTCGCAAAAGATATAATATTTAGAAAGTGAACCTGCATGCTTAGTAGTTCCTACGAGTTCAACCACAGGAAGAGGTTGACTATGATGGGACTAGTCTTCAGCAGGAAATCCTTCCATGATATTTCTACCCTAAAGATTCAGTAAACAGGCTTATGACATTTTTCTAGCAGAGGATGCTTGGGTCCAAATTTGGATGCTAAAAGGAGGTCACACAACAGGATAAATATCAGAATCTAACTAGCAAATGTGATCTATCATCTATGACTTCTAGCCTATGTGCTTTACAATTACAAGCCGTTTTGTATCTTCAATCAAATCTTTACAAAATCAATGATTATATCCTTTCTACAAATAAAAACGTGGTAAGGATTAACAAGCTAGAAGACACAAAAGTGCTCATTAGATGATGATCATAATTTAGAATCAGTATTGATGACAGTAATCCAAAGTGTTGTAACTAGTAAACTCCTAGCTATTCTAATTTTGATAGTATATCGTCATGTAGCATCCCCACATTATTTTTCAGAGAAGACTTCAACTTCCCTAATAACCATCCTAGATGAAATGTTATTGCAAAAAAAGTAACAAGGGGTAATTGAACAAAGGCTCACAACTTTGTCTAGTCATACTATGAATCTGCAGCTCAGAAAAAAAAGATAACAGGCTTTGCTACCCATATAAATGAGCAATAAATAATGCAACCAGCTAGGGCAAGATTCGACATTAATCGAAGGTGAAATATAGAACCTTCTTGGCCTTAAAATAAAATAACTGCACTGTTCAATTTTTGCAACAGGAATAAATTCTTGTCATATTATGTAAAAGACTCCTAACCAACTCTCAGTTTGCCTATCCTAAGGGTGCCAGATGAGGGGGAACGATTACCAGAAAGAACACTAACTCCTAGTTAGATTATGCACTAGTTAGATATGATTTAACTATTTAAGATTCATCAGGCTATATGATTTCAGAATCACTGCATAGTGGGATACTGTCCCAAACGAAGTTAAATCTTAATGCATTAAATTAATGGATCCTTGAGTTGACAGTAAGTATGAATCCTTGAGTGGACAATAAGAATGAGGACGGTGATACGCTCGAAGTAATCGCATGGTTGTAGAATATAAACATCTCCCGTGACTACAAATTTAACCTTTACATAGCATCTGCCTTACTCTTCTTAGCAAAGTAAGATCTCAAGTCCCTAAAAACAGGGTGATTCTGAACATAGGCACTAGATTTTGGCTTGTGACACAAGAAGTCCACAGATTAGAGCAAAAAGAAAGAACTGAAGTAGCCAGAGGAAGATTCAATATTAGTTAATGACTGAACCAATAAACTTGCTTGCCATAACAGTAACAGGACTGCGACCTTCAATGTTTAAGGGAGCTACATACTCTTATGTGTAAACGAGGAAAAGACTCTACAACAATAACAAACTGATGGGCATATCTCGATTTGTAGATGATACATAAGATTAATGATAAGAATGCTAACTCCTAATATTGCGTATGAAGATTTATCTCCCTGTCATGGGCAGTGTGGTTTTGGAGAGGAAAAAAGGGGCTCAATCAGAGGCAAGAATAGCAGCCGTATCACTCTTAAACGCATAGGTTCCTGACTATCTGCTTACAAATACATGTATTAGACCAAATGTCAGAAGCTCCTTTTAAATAGCAACCCAAGACTATTTTTTGCAGATGTCACTATTTTCTAATTGAAAGTTGTTCCACTAGTACTGAATGAATCGAACGTTATTGGGTTAATTGCATAGTAACTACTGACAAAGCAAGCAGTGGTTACCCGAGCACGCATTGCAACGGCACGGCCACGACCAACACCAATCGCCGACCCTTTGCCCTGCAGGAGAGGGAAAAGAAGGTAAGCAGTTAACAACCAAACATGCTTCTTCAGAAAAAGAAAAGAAAAGAAAGACTAGTAGTGAACAGCAACAATGCCAAACAAGAAGGTGGTGGTGTGGTGCTGACCCTAATCCTAGCCTCGAGGCGCTTGAACATGGGGGCGTTCTTGAGCATGTCGGGTATGATCATGAACCTGACCCTGCTCCCTCTGATGAAGACGTGCTCGAGCTGTGATACCTTGCCATCCTAGGAGAGGAGAGGAGAACATCACATCACAAGAATCAATCAATCGAGGAAGGAAAAGGGCAGCTCCGATCTGAAGAGCAAGGAAGGGTTCGGCGGGGGGAGAAGCAAGCAAGCATGTGAGTAGTACCTTTGCGGTGAAGGTGATGTTCTCGAGCTGGCAGTTCCAGTTGTCCTCGCACTCGATCATGGAGCCCCGGTAGACCTCGCCGGTCTTGAGCTCCACCGTGACGACGTGCCCCGCCGCCTCGTGCAGCAGCTTCACCGGGATACCCAGGCTGCGGCTCATCTTGCTTGCTTCCTCTCTCTCCTCCTACTGCTGATACTCGTGCAGATAACAGGAAACCCTAGCTCGAGCTGAATTTGAAGCCGCCGCAGGGAGCAGGAAGAGGAGGAAGAAGAGGAGCGGAGGCGGCGAGGAAAGGGACTCAAAAGGCTTTCTTTGCTCCGATTTACTAGAAGCCCAGCCCAGACTATCCCAGCCCATCCCAGCCCATCCTCAACCACGTTCCTATGCCTCTCCTCCTCTCCACCACCGCAACGCAACTCCTCCTGCTCTCCCATTCCATCCACTAGACATTTCGAGGGTCACCGAAATTTTTATATTTCGTTCAAATAATTTTGGTTGATTTGAATTGGAGCAAATTTGTCCAAAATTTGAACAAATTTCATCCAATTTCGTATGGTTTGAAAATTTTCATTCAAATTCAAATTTCAAAAATTTGTCCGAAATGAATTCTGAAATTTCGGTGGTTTCCACAGGTATCGAAATTTTTCTATAAGTTGGTGACGCCATGCTGTCTGACCACGATGACATGGCTTGCCGCTGCATGGGCAGAACCTGTGGCGAGCACTTACCCGTTCCATCGCCTAGCTGATAAGCTGCGCATCACGGCCAAGCGCTTGTCAAGCTGGAGTGACAGGAACACGGGCAACATCGGGCTCCAGCTGGCGGTTGCGAGGGAGGTGATCTCCTGCCTGGACAGAGTGCAAGAGGAGCGTGAGCTTGCACTGCGCCGACGACTGAAACAAGCATATTTGGTCTGGCCTCCCTCGATAGAATGATCGCCTGGCTGCGACAAGGGGACGCTAATACCTCCTTTTTTCATCAGCACGCCACGTTCCGTCGTCAGAGGAATCGGGTGTACACGCTGCTGGTTGGTGACGCCATGCTATCTGACCACGACGACATGGTCTGGGCAGCTTTTGAGCACTTCGACAACCTGCTGGGCACCACGCCGCCGCGCGACTGCTCCATCGATCTTGCTCTGTTGTTTGACCACTCACTAGACCTTTCGTGTCCTGAGTTCGAGATCCGGGATGTTCTGTGCCAGATGCCGTCCAACAACTCTTCTCTTGTGGGCTTGCTGGGGCACCATAAAAGAAGATTTCATTGCCGCAATGAACAAGCTATATGCGCTCAATGGCAGAAGTTTCCACAAACTGAACCAAGCTCTTCTGACGCTGTTGCCCAAGTGCCCAGATGCAGCCGAGCTGAAAGATTATCGACCGATTAGCCTGATCCACATCTTTGCCAAGGTGTTCGCGAAGCTCCTCGCTTGCCGTCTAGCACCACTACTAACTTCCATCATCCGCGCCAACCAAAATGCCTTCATCAAAGGGTGCAGCCTACACGACAATGTCTAGTTGGTGCGACTTACTGCGCGAGCGCTGCACCATCCGAGGCAACCGCGCGCCCTCCTCAATCTTGATCTAGCCCGTGCCTTCGATTCGATCTTGTGGCCTTTTCTATTTGAGGTGTTGTGGCGCGTTGGTTTCGGCAACCGCTGGCTCGCTATTCTGCTATCCACGGCGACCACACATGTTCTGCTAAACGGTGACCCCAGGCATCCAATTCGTCACCAGGGTGCCAAGGGGATCCCCTGTCCTAGATGATGTTTGTCATTGTGGTTGATGCCCTGAATGAGTAATCGCCAAAGCAACGGAGTTCGGCATCTTTCAGCCCCTCATGCCACGACGGCTGCTGACGAGTGTGTCCCTTTACGCCGATGATCTTGTCCTCTTTTGCCACCCGCTGGAGCAGAACCTAGTCGTAGTAAAGGAGATCCTGATGCTGTTTGGGTGTGCTCCCGGGCTGGTTACCAATTTTGGGAAGAGCTCTGCCACGCCCATCAATTACAAGCCCGAGGATATTGAGGGGATTAGACAACACTTTAGCGGCGCGATCATGGAATTCCCAGTAAACTACCTGGGCGTCCCCCTCACAGTACACCATCCAACATCAGCACAGTTCTAGCCGCTCGTGGATAGAATTGCTAGCAGATTGCCTACCTAGAAAGTAAAGCTCTTGTCTCGAGTTGGGTGGGTTACCCTCGTCAAATTCGTGCTCTCTGCAATCCCCGTCCACCAACTGCTCACGCTTGCGCCTCAGAAGAAAGTTTTCAAGCAAATCGACAAGATTCGACGCGGTTTTCTCTGGCTGTTGAATTTAGACTTCAAGGGCATGGCACTGCGCATCCGATGGCAATGGCTACAGCGCACTGATGACTCTAGGCCATGACAAGGGCTCGAGTTGCAATCCTCTACCTCTGAGCACGACCTCTTGTTCGCATCCACGACCATGATCGTTGGTGATGGCCAGTTCGCCCGCTTCTAGGAGGATCGGTGGCTGGCTGGGCATGCAGTGTGTGAGTTTGCGCCGGCCATGTACGCGCTCGTGCCCAAACGACGGTGCAAGAGGCGCACGTCGCCGAGGGGCTGAACAACCAAGCTTGGATACGCGACATCTAGGGGGCTCTGGGGATGGCAGGCTTGGTCCAGTATGTGGAGCTGTGGAGAGCTATCACGGAAGTATAGTTCACGGAAGAGCCTGACCGTCTGCACTGGCGCTAGACAATCGACGAGCAACACACGGCTAGCAGTTGCTACCTCGCCTTGTTCCACGGTACCGTGCACTCCGACTCCTGGAAGCTCACCTGGAAGAGCTGGGTGCCGAACAGGGTCAAATTGCATTTCTGGCTCGCGTGCCAAGATCAATGCTAGACCGCAGAGCGATTGGCGAGGTGTGATTTGTCACACGCACCCAGCTGCATCTTTTGTGATAAATCGATGGAAGCCATGCGCCACCTGCTTATCGATTGCCCGTTCTCTTGGGTGATCTGACATGAAGTCCTCTGTTGGATCTGGTCGACGGCACGCGCACCTCTCCCCGACGAGCAGCTAATCGATTGGTGGCATGACGCTAGGTGACACACTCCGAAGGCCCTTCGTAAGGGTCTCTCTAGCCTTGTCCTCCTCACTACATGGATGGTGTGAAAAGCACATGAACGTCTGTATCTTTGACGGAGCACAGCCATGTGCTGCAGCGCTCTTCAATCAGATCAAGTCAGAGGCTTGCTCTTGGGCTAATGCCGGCGCGACGGGTTTGCAGCTTGTTCTGCCAGGTTGATGTGTCTTTAGACGTGTGTTTTGGCATGATACCCGTTTCGGGCTGTACTTATCTCCTTTTCTATCAATACAATGGGCACAATGCTATTGCGTTTTCTCAAAAAAAAAGGGAGTACTTTGCTATTGTATATATTATCTACTGTCAATTTTCATGAACCATGTGTGTCGATAGCTCTAAATGACTTTTGCTTGCATGCTCAAAGAGAGCTTTGGTAAGTGAAAATATGATGCCTGTTGAGTTGTGGTCAGACTGTATATTTTAAATCAATTAGTAAGTTGAGCACAATTATTAAAGTAGTTTAGCTGAGTGTAAACAACGAGTGGTTTGTCGTGTAATCTTAGATCCTCATCTGAACAGGGACCACTTCGGAATTCATGGTCGCTTCTATCTGAAGTACAATAGAATGAAATCCAATCCTTATTTCATACCTTTTGCTCCTTGTTACCGGTTTTGTAGGTTGCTGCTGAGAAAGGGATGTATACATTTGTTGCCAACATACAGGTGAGTTGACATCCTTAAGATGTCTTTGTAATCTTTGTTCATCTGTTTGAAGACTTATGTCAAACTTCCTTTCGAAAGGGAGCATTTTTGGTGAAGTTAATATCCTATTGCAGATTCCTGGATCAACTCATTACAGCTTGGTCATGTATTTCGTCACAAGTTCCTTGAGAAAAGGATCATTGTTGCAACGTTTCTTTGATGGTGATGATGAATTCCAGAATAGCAGGCTGAAGCTTACACTAGCTGTTACGAAGGTCTGTTTTCACAAGATAGTCGTGTAGTTGCAACTATTATGTTGTACTCTTCAGCTTCACTTTGACTCAACAAACAAAACAAAAATCTCCAGGGCTCTTGGATAGTGCGGCAGAGTGTCGGAAGCACCCCTTGTTTGTTAGGAAAGGCTGTTGATTGCAGCTACGTACGTGCTCCCGGATACTTGGAAGTAAATCATGTGTTTACACTTGAAATCCTCGAAATGATGAGTGATCGAACACTTTTCTATCTTGTTTACAACAATAGGATGAAAGTTCATCATTATTATTTTGCACTTTTAACAAGGCATCGGTTGTTTCTGTAGGTGGATGTTGACATTGGTTCTTCTGCGGTAGCCAATGGGGTTTTGGGCCTGGTGTTTGGTGTTGTCACAACGTTAGTAGTTGACATGGCCTTCCTAATACAGGTACTGAACTTCTGTTTCCTCTGAAAACCAAGAATACTGCCTAATGTTGAAGGATGCATGAGCAGATGGAAGAAAAGAAAAAATCTAGTCTCATCGATCTATGAACTATGATGCATCATACTTAATTTGTACATGCAGGCGAACACGTACGATGAGCTCCCGGAGCAGGTTATTGGTGCAGCCCGGCTGGCTCACGTCGAACCGGCTGCAGCACTAGTTCCTGACCTTGACAATAACACTAAAGATGACAGCAACAACAGTAAAGATCACAGCAACAGCAGCAATGATGACAACATCAACAATAGTGCTTCCTCAGAGGATGACTCATCCAAGAAAACGAATTAATTTCTCCTCTCCTCTCCTCTTTGCACTCAGATTATTATTTGATTCAGTTTGGGCTTTAACTGAGTTGAGACAGATTCCGGCTTTTATTTGCTTGCTATGTTAGGTGGTTTATTCATGGATATAGTTGGTGTTTATCACAGCAAGCAAAGTGTGTATTTTTCTCCTTTTTGTTTTTGGTTTTGTGTTTATCACAGCAACCCAAGTGTGTATTTTTCTTTTTTAGAAGAAATCATTTCTCCTTTAAACCCCCCGTCGGTCCCCATTTCTCTCTTCCAGAAGGTTCCAGAACTCCTACTAGGGTTTCCTCCCTCCCCGCGATGGCCGCCTCCATGGCTGGCAAGCTGCTCCCCCCTCCGCCACCTCTCCTCCTTCTCTTGCTCCCTGCACGACGGCCGCTCCCCGGTGCTGATGGAGCTGCTGCGTCCGGCGGCGGCCGCCTCCTCCTTCCTCCGCTTCGTTGGCGCGCGTCTTGGTTTGCATGCAAGCATACTGTTAATTTGTTCATTTACCAGTCTGATGTCCTAGAGATGGACAATGATGTAGTGTGCAAGTTACTATTTACGAAGCGTTAACACAAAAAATTATGCTTGTCGATGTTTGTAATACTTGTATGCCTGTAGTAATGAATCCTTTAGAGTATGGGCTATGCTGTTTCAGAAGATACTGAATATTCTGCTATTTCGTTGCGATGTGCAGCGGAGTTGTTTGTCCAAAGATCTCCAGAAAGGCAGAGGAGGGTGGAGCCTGTGCCACAGAGAGCAGGAGATAGGCCCAGGTACAATGACAGGACCCGCTATGCGCCATGGTGTTTTCATTCTCCTGAATGTAGCGACATAGGATGTGCGCATGCAATATTTCCCTGTAGTAGTCTCATAACCAACAATTGTGCAACCTGCATGGAAAGAAATAGTTCGTTTGGTACTAGAGTTTTTATCTTGTCGTCTTGTGATGTTTTCGTTGGGCGACGTGTAGCAGGGTGTGCCATGTAGTTACAGTTTGAAGTAGCAAACAGACCCGCAAGTGCTTCGTTGCTAGTATTTGCTAATGATACTGCATGCAGCTATGTTTGTAAAACATGGATGCCCGACTGACGTGCATTCATAGGAGAAAAACGAGAGAGGTGGACTTATTTGTCCGTCCTCCTGGTCCGGTGGGCCCCACCTGTCAGCGTTCAACCGCAAACCCCTCTGTCTCGTTCGCTTGTAGAGAGGAAACGAATCGACTCGCAAAACCCTAGCTAAGTGTTCTAGACGAGATCGGAGTGCCATTCTTCTTCTTCTTCTTCCTCTGGGTTCTCTCAGGTATC
Organism: Stipa capillata; assembly: GCA_019208055.1. Classification (NCBI taxonomy): domain Eukaryota; kingdom Viridiplantae; phylum Streptophyta; class Magnoliopsida; order Poales; family Poaceae; genus Stipa; species Stipa capillata. Next base: position 804,565 of record JAGXJF010005405.1, read on the forward strand.
CATCCATCCCTCTCTCTCTGCTATGCTGTGCACGTCAAATTCCTCTTTGCTCGATCGGCCACGACAGCGACAGGTTATTTGCAGGGGGGTCGGGTTTTGTTTCGCTACACACTGAGAGGACAGTGTGGTTGATAGATTTGTCTGCTGCTGTTGCCGCTCATGCTACTTACTGATCGTGTGTATCCTAGGCAGGGGGCCCCATGCCGTGTGTGCTCATGCTACTTGATGATGGGTAGTGCTACTACCGTATAAAGGCCCGTGAAGTTCTCTACTGAGTCTCGGTGAGAAGATGTGGCCCAAAGGCTCAATTAGGAGGAAACGTAGGCCTCAAGTCAATGAGTACTAATCGGGATCGGAGAACAACTCTCGACACGTCATATGGAAGGAGTCCAACTCGTGTACTACGGGGACTCAGGATATGGCATTAAGAAGGAGTCCGACTCGTGTACTACGAGAACTCACAACAAGGGTTACCGCCCTATTCTGCCTATATAAAGGGCACAAACCCCTCCAAGAGGGGACAAGGTCAATCGGATCGGGGAGCTAGAAGTAACACTTGATCTCATAGCCTTAGTCGACTAGCCAACCTTGAGACCCTTGAGCCTAGAAACCGATCTCGCCGGGTTCTCTACCCGTCGAGTTCCCTCTGTGAGCCAGATCTCGTCGAGTTCCCAACTCGTCGAGTTCCCATTGTAATCATCGGTACTCCATACCGCATATCAATCCAATCAAAGCAGGACGTAGGGCTATTACCCAACTCGGGGGCCTGAACCTGGGTAAAAGTCGGTGTCGAAGTATCTAGCTGACTTGAGTTTACGCCCCACTACCGTACAAATACGTGTTGTACGAGTACCCCCATATACCATACATCAACAGCTTGACTTGTCCCTGTTCCTCATTGATTTTAGTTGGGTTTTCGCTTTCTCAGCAATTTCCCCATTTCCAATTAGACACCTAGGTTGTTGTCAGGTCCCCGAATTCATAACCAACTCCAACTGCGATACGAGGTCTGAATACCCGAGAAATCACCCAGCACACCATACGCTCACCAAAATGTCGTATGCCTTCACTGCGGGATGATCCGACACCTAACCAACCCGCCATACGATCACCACATGTCGTATGCACTCACGATTGGTTAAGCCGGGCAAGGATACACTTATTGCAAGAGAAGTTGAAAACGAATTCAAAATCCGGTAAAGAACTAATGTCGCTCTCAAGCTCACTAAGCAAAGTAAAATTGGAGGAGTCTGACACTCGCACCCACACCCTAACCTAGCCCAAAGGCTAGTGGATCGCTCGAAAGCCTAGTATGATTGCCCACACCCTGTCTAGCTGACACTGCATCTCAACTAGCGGGTCACTCAACCAGAAATACTTCACAAAGTAAAACTAGAAAGAACACATTACTTCTTTACGATTGTTTCCATATACTTCAACCATTCACGCACCGTATATGGGATGATCACATGTAACAACTTCATATCACAGGTCAAACTCTAGAAGAAAGGAGTTATTCGGATACATAAATCATTTCTTACCCGAGAAAGGTTTCACATCACGTAAATAATGATTCGAAGGTCGTTTACAACTTTTAAACCTGAAAAACAGCAGTGGAAATAAATTGAAAACCCTTGAGATGGCAACCCAACCATCTTCCTAAGAAACACGTAACCCATACGTGTGACCGCGAAGAACAAACTTGCAAAAAGGACATCACTTCTTCACAAAATCAGCAACGTATGAATCTTCTATATTAGTCTCACCTGCAATGGTTTAGGAATTGAATTTCTTAAGTACTTTCGTACTTGCAAGATGCTGTGTAGGCTCCTCCCAATTATCTTAAGCATGGCATTGAACAAGAATTAAATACTACACATGTAGTTTAGCATTAACACGTGAAAACATGGCATGAGCATGAACGACAAAACATTATCATCAAGATTCATACCAATCATTCATCCTAAGATTTAAAGCAATAAATCTCAGATTATCAGGTTGTGGAAATCAACCAAGATTCATCCATGTTAATCACATTAAGTCAAACAAGACTTAACTAAATCCTCTAACTAGTCAACCAAGACCAGGTGATTTAAAGATAGTCAAACAAGACTATATCAAGTGTTCTAAGCAAACCAAACAAGGTTTGACCAAGTGAATTACTTTCGAAACTATCGTTAGTTCGTAGCCGGCTGACCACGACTACCCGACATTCTAATAAGCATTCCACCGTGGGTGACAGGTAAGACCCTACGACACCGACATCGACTGAACGACTGTGGTGCTTACGATCACCTCGCCCAGCGATCTATCTATAGGTGACAGTACCCCGGCTCTCACATCTCACCATTAAGGTTCCATATTTAGTTAGTCCAATTAAAAGATCACCACGGGTCACAAAGCACAATGGAACCTAACCATGCTAGTGATTACACCCGTCACAATTGCAATACAATCAATTTACAATCAAGCAAACACCTTATTCAAAACCACAACATAAATAATTAGGAATCTTATCGAGCTTTGCAGAGCTTGCCTCATTGCTGGATGTAGTAGTATAAATTCGAAGAATTCCAAAAGCCTGAAACACCGATAAGAAGCAAAAACCTCCAAAAGAAGCAATTTATGTCTAAGCTGCTATTTTACCCAATGAAAATATGTATGAACGGTATGCTAGTATGAAGTATGACGAATTATAAAAGTAACGCAAAAAGAATTGTCGCATTCTGAGTTCGTATGAAAGAGAACGAGCTAAATGAAGCTTCACTGATCGAGGGTTACCATTCATTCGGGTTAGGCAAAATTTTAATTTCAGTTTTATTTGTGATTTAGAGCTAACATGCACGATAGTGTAACATGAAAGGATGCATGATCTTAAAACTTCAATTAAGGAGCCTTTAACAATTTACTTTTACTTTTATTTGATGTAAATATGGATGTTTAACTAATTAATCCCGTTACCACGTCACTCAAGTTAATTTCAACATTTCAAATAGCTGTGGCATGCATGAAAATAAGACATGATGGACTGCATAAGTTCAAATGATTGATAGAGCAGGAATCAATTCATTTGGGATCATTAAGTGGGAGATATAATCTTAAAACTCTTAGCGATGCTCATTATAATTAGAGTGGGCAGATGAATTTCAACATTTCTCTACTACAGTGACATTAATGGATTATATATTAATGCGAAGTGCATGCAAAATGATGAATAACACAAAAAGAATCACTCGGTTTGGGGTCACTATGTGTGAGTAATGCATATTTTAAACTTAGCCAATTAAATAGATGGCATCTGTTACAATTTATGTGATTTCGGAATTTTCATTCGAGCCTTTTTATACTGGAAACTAGACAATTGAGGCCAATTACCTTCAGTCAAAACTTTGGACACCAAAATGTTTTGACTAGGAGTCAGGTATTAAATCTAGGTAGGCCTAATGGATAGTGCATTGAATTCGAAGTATAGCTCGCATCGATCAGAGCATGTGACTACTACGTACGTTACAGACGTATAGTTGGTCGGTTTGTCATGCAAGATAGACGTAGTGCATCATTAAATAATCATACAGTTATATGGTTTAAATTTATTGACATCAAAGCATGAAATTGACAAATGTTTATCTATCTTCTCCTCCCTTAAACCTCGACTATTAATTTTATATGAACTAGTAGGATATTCATATGTTACTATAAAACAAACAAGAGGTGTATATGTATGTTGATTAAAAGGACGTTTGTTTCACGGATTTGCGTGATGTGCATGCGGCTTTTGACTGCGTCCTCATCGGGTATTGCCACCACACCCTCGCTCCGTATCTGATCTAACTTACCTGACTTTTGTTGTCACCCCCGTGATGGTTGGTAACGTTTTCGGCGCGTCAATATTAATAAGGATATTGAAGGGGGACATATGGCAACAACAACACTCATGCCCCTGCATTCATCATTATGGCAACACTTATAGACCTGGCTATGTTGCTCGCGTCCGCTTTGTCTTTGCCTTTGTCTCCAACCACTACACTCCACCTCTTCAAAAACTACTATACACAAATTAGAAATTCCATTGATCAAAATAGATTCTCGATTCTAGGTAACAAGTAACCTGAAAAGTGGTATCAGTAAGTGGAACTGAGTTATATTTCTCTCAAGGTAGTTGTTGAAACAATATGATACTTATTATATCTGGATTGGAGCTAAGATATAATTTTCTCAAGGTAGTTGTTGAAATAATATGATACTTATTATATCTGGATTGTTGATCAAACAACAATAGCAAATCGCAGATCCAATGACATTCACATTTAGTTGAACTAAGTTTGACATTGAAGAGATAGCTAGAGTATGATAAACTAATACTAACATTTCACCTTAAACATCTTTGTACAACACTAAAACAAAAACTACGGACGAGTGAAGACCGCGTTTAAGTATTCTAGAGTCCTCTCTTCTCTCTCTCTGTCTCTATCTCTCGCTGCGGAGTGGAGGGAGAGGGGCTCGGTGTTGCTTCCCTCCCAATATATGTATATTATGTTGAAGGTGGCCTTAGGGGCCGTCTTGCCGCTGAGATTCCGATCGCCGCTGTCGGCTCTCCATCACTGCCTCTGCTGTGTCATTGTAGGGCTTCGCCGGTTCGTCGTGGTGATCAGTAGTTAGTGGAGCTCCCTCGCCGCCCTCCTTTCCCAGTTGTGCACTAATAAGTTCGCTCTTCTAGATGTAGATCTGGGAGAATCGTTTCTCCCCTGCTGCTCCCAGCAGTCTACAACGGCACGACCATGGTGGCTGCGGCTTCTAGCGCTGCCATGATGAGTCCCTTCTTTGTCCAGTCCAAATCCTCTGTTTTCCTCCCCCGAATCCTGTCATGCTCAACTCCAATCCCGCCATGCAAGGGCCTCTTCAAGTTGGAGCAGGTGCACATCCGGGATGCATGTTGCTAGCAGGTGCACTTCTTCAGAAGTTCGACCGGCCTTTCTATCAAGAGGCTGGTGCTGTGACGATGCGAGCTACACGCCTACACCTCCTACCGAGAATTCATTTCAACCTCCGTTCCACGGCAGCAGCAAACCCAGGATTTTAAGTAAGAGTGGATCAACTTTATATAAAAAAATTTGCTACTATAAATATGACATGCTAACATATAAGTATACAATTTATCAAAAACATAATATGTAATCAATTTGTAGAGAAATTTCTAGCTATGTAAAGAGTCACAATAGCACACGCAGATGCAAATCCAAAGTACACAATGCTAATTCCAAACTTGCTAACAACACTCAAGAAGTATAGAACAATAAAGAAGTTTGATACCCGCAAGAGACCAAAATAGATAATGATTCACTGATGCCAATAGATACGTCAACAATATAACATGTTAATTATCCTATAGCACTGATCACTGATCATATTAGCAAGTTAAAAGTATTATCTGTGTTCAACTTTTCACTGTTATAAAATAAAGCAGAAAGTAAATAATTTTTCAATTTGACATATATATCGATGTGGACAAGACTACATAAAGAAAGGCAAAACTTTAGTAATCTAACACCAATAAGCTCGACACAAACTCCGAATGTTCAATAAAATAATGTAAAAAATATTTACTAATTACTGGATGCAATTGCGCATTCGAACTCAGATCTCTTTTTAGTCATCGTATATAATCATTTTATTGTTGGAAAAATCTAGTCTCGAACAAAAGAAGATAGCCAACTAAAAATATAGTCTCGAACAAAACAGGATCATATTTCTATCAAAAATAAAAATATTCTATTGCTAGGATTTGAACCCAAGTTCTCCCAAATGAGAGCAAAATATCCTAACCACCTAGACTACAAGAAGGATTATAAATATATGCACAGAGCAAATATTACATATCTTAAATGGACTTTTCTCCTTTCAAAATTTGATATATGAGATTTTTCTTAGGGTGGACCGAGCCCAACCCGTGCCACCCGCTGGGTCCGCCCATGTTCCACGGAGGCCCAATTTCTGGCTCTTGGACCTGATGGGCGTATGACGACCTCGACGTCCATGCACTGGTGGCTCTTAGGTGGTCATCTTCTTCAACTCGGTGTCTGGTGATGATCATCCCCAACACTCTCTCCGCCGACTATAGCTTCAACCTCTCTCTAGGTCCTGTTGGGGTCGTGAAGGAGGTCGCGTTGCGTTCTGCCTCCGGAGTGCCATCTCGACGTCAATGGCGGTGGCTTCCCGTCAACCTCGGTGACGACAAGGCAGGTGTGAGCACGTCTCCACGAGTGTTTTGTTGGGGGTCCTGTGTACTGTTGATCTGGGGACTTGTAGCCTCATTTAGTTTTTTCTCCTCTTATCTTGGTCAAGAGCCTACACGCCTCACCTCGGTCTGCACTCAGCTCGGCTAAGCCATGCGTAAAAGGCAAGCTATACATTCCCAATATTCCTCCGTTAAATCAGAAAAACAGGAAGCTCCATGGGAACACATAGAGTTGCCATCGAAACACAAAATATTATGTTTTGAATCACCAATATTTGTTGGCTGCGAAGCTTGAGGTAAACACTTTTATTCCCAACCACTGCCCCATCGGATTGTCATACATGTTGGCTAACTCAATGAAAAATGTAGGGATTCAACCTCAGCAATACCCTTATAGCTTACGATAATCCTACTAAACAACACCCCCTTCAGTATAAAAATCCGAGCAAACCTTAATAAAAAAGAGCAGGAAAACTATATATATATATATATATATATATATAAACATCAGTACTGAGGAACTTTACTCTAGAGCATTCAAATGCCTGGAAAAATCAATTCTACTCCTATGTTGGGGCCCCCCTACTATCTACACCACACATTTGCTCCAAGATTTGTGCTGACTTTTTGCTAAAGAAACCACCAACTCTATACATTCTTCACTGGGCAGTCCCCCTCATTATTTTATATAACAACCCCCAAACTCCATACATTTCTTAATCATCAATCCTTCCCTGAATCATCGATCCCTCTCTCTACCTTAATTTTGTCCACGTGGACATTGTGTCCACCAAAAAATTGACATCTAGGTACCACGCAGCCAAAGCCACCCCTAATTGAGTAGGTGCGGTAAAGTAAACGGTTTTGACAGTTAAAAGTTGTGTTCTAGCCAGTTTTATATGTAAGGCCCTGTTTGGGTATATTGTAAATTTTTACACTTGTAAACAGTTTGCACTTGTAATTTACTTATCACAACAAAAACTTTTATATATTACCCTTGTAAAATAGTGTTTGGATAAAGGCTTGTAAATTTAAACAAGTATTGAGCTGAATAAAAACCTTTTCAAGCAGCAGTGAGGCTCAAAGTAGGAAAGTAGTTCGTATGACAAATTAGCAGCTATAGATAGCTGGCCCTTGAAGCAATATTTGCAAACCAGCACATGAATTGCAATAGACAAGAGCAACCTAATTACAAAAGAAGTATCAGAACAGAGAAGTCACTAGAAAGATCATATAGGCAGCTACAAAAATCATACGACACAGACCTAATCCATCCATCCAAAGCATTACAAGTTTTCAGCTACAGGAATATCACGAAAATCAAACCACTGGACATCATACAAGCAGTGTTTATGTTCATGGCCATCTGATTTTAGATTTTGAACATGTGATGGCAGAATTATAGATACAAAGTCTCCACCAAGAAATGCTTTCTGCTGTCTTGAATGCTTTAACACACCAAGTCAAGATTACATAGATCAGTCCACATGCAAGAAGCAGGTAATTGGTAATGTCCTGAAGCAAAACTAGATCGCTCCTTTCAACATTCAGGTATGCCTTTGTCATGACAGCAACGCTGTCAAGAACCAAAGCAAAATCAAACAAAAAATCAATCAACCAGAGGAATATACATGGAATACATTTCAACATAAGCAAGAAAGTTAATACTATTTCTCCCTCCTGTTTCTGTGTTCACGACTCTGCTAAGAATCATAGGATAGACTTAAATTAAAATGCTCATGATCCTAGCATTTACAGTGTAGCACTGCAGCTGGTGCATGCAGTTGTGATAGTTTTTGGTGCATGTGCTGTTGATGTGAAGATATCAATATGGTGAAATCCAGCAGGAGCATAAGAGCTTTACTTTCATAATCTGAAGGAATTGACAAGTTTTCTTGTCCCAGTACTCTAAAACATTTCACAAGTGTGCACACTCAATATTGTTCATGCATAAATATTGAAACCTAGATAAACATGCAAGTGATATTTCCAGCAAAACTAAGGTGGCAAAACTAAGTATTTAATAGAAAAGTTGGATGTATCTCCATATATGATTATCATAAGATTAATAGATATGATATGTTTTGTGTGAAATTGGGACCATAGCATTGTATCAGCAAATTTGCAGGGAAAGAAAACTAAAGTGATATTTATGAATCTTTAGACTTCTATAAATTGTCCGCATAACACAACATGCGGATAAGCAATTTGATAATAGAGATAATAACTGAAAAAATCTACATGCCATGAACTGATGAACTGAGCTCATAGTGGACTGTATAACTGAGCATTCTAATTGTGCAAATTTAGCTACATTTTGGAACAAACAAACAGTATGAATATTCAAACAAAACTAAGAAGATCAATTTAAACAGCAATGCCTCCACAAATCAAGATCAAGCACCTAAAGGTCAAAGCATTGGTTTTAAGAATTCTACCCGAGTGAAAGATCTACATTCAACCAACTAACACCAAGCTATATGAGGGGAACAGGGAGACTAATGGACTAATGTCAACAACAGTTAACAAATCCTATTTTAAACCACAACCTTCAATAAACGAAGGAGGTTTATGGACAGCGTGTATGGAAAAAGGAACAAACAAATTACTCTCATTTCTTCTTGTCGGAGTATTATTCCGGCAATACTACTTATGGGGCGGCGTGAGCACAGCAAATCTGGATGGGTGCACACGGGAGACAAGATTTAGACAGGTTCAGGCCCTCTCGGAGAGGTAATACCCTACGTCCTGTGTTTGGTGGCTGGTATTGCTGTATCCCGAGTGCCGCAAGCCCTAGAGAATCGATCTCGAGGGGCTTGAGCTATGAAACAATGGAGATTAGAGTCTAGATGAGATGTTCTGCCGATCGGAGGTCCCCTACCGGGCCTTATATAGCCGGCCGGGGTAGGGTTACAGAGTCCGGATCGGGTTAACAGATGTGTTTCCTATTCGGTTACAACCAATTCCGGGTAAGCCGGACAGGTATTAGTCCTTGTCTTGTACTCCACGCTGATGAGGCGCCCCCGTGTTGTAGTCGGACTCCGAGTAGTCGGCCCGGCCCATCCCGTGGCCGGGAGGCCGGATTCGTCCTCCTTGATGATACCCGGGTGCCATGTCACCGTCAGTAGCCCCCGAGTCCTTCACGATCTCACCGCTGCCGGTCTTTGCCTCTGGGTGATCTTCCCGACTGACTTCGGCTGACTGGGAGATTGCGAAGGGCTAATGGAACTCCTGCAAACAAGACAATTAGAGCCAAATAACACTCACCCGTAAGGCAGGAATGTTAAGGCGATTGAGCTTCTAACGGGTAGTCTCTGGTGGCATCCGGTCCACCCCTGGGGGCAGGGACCGACTGATAACCCGGCGTGGGGCTTGCCATAAATCCCGACTGAATTCCCGAGTAGCACCCGGCCTTCCCGAGTGGGTTAAGGCCGGCTAGGGTCCCCTGAGGGAATGCCTCTGAAATCCTTGTCCGAACCAGAAAAACCAGCCATGGCGTATAGGTTCCCGAGTTCCGAAGTCTTATACCGGGTCATTCCACTGAAACCGGGGATCCCAGTTACCAGGGCCTTCGAGACTTAAGTGCTCGTCAGGTCTGGGTGGAGAATCCAGTAGCTCCGAGTTGCTCAGCGTCCGACTTGTGGCCCACGGAGGGCACGCCATCACTGTCCCTCACTCGGGTGTACTCAGACGACTGCGTTCCTCGCTTGAGGCCAGCCTCTGATACCCTTCGCAGCCAAAGCGCCCGGCGCCGACTTCTTCCGGCAGCCGGCTAGCGATTTACGGGAAATACGCTTTGACTGCAGTGTAGCGGAGACGTATTCCGTCGGGTTTTCAGCCTGAAAGGCCAACCGTCGGATCTCCTTTAATAAGCCGCACGAATCGCGGCGCCGCTGGGTCGTGGGCGCGGAATCAGCGCGACGTGGCCCGCGGGATGCGCGCGGGAATCCGTAGAGGCGCGGAGTGGGGCGCGGCAGATCCGGACACGTGCCGACGTGGGGAAGCCGAACCGTCCGCCCGCCCCTTTATATTCCAAAAGAGGCCGCGGGTCTGGCCCACGCATCCATTCGCCTCTTCTTCTTCCTTGCGCCCGAACGCTTCGCCTTCCTCCCCCAAATCCGCTCGCGCGCCCAGCTCCGCTCCAAAAACCCTAACCGCCTCCCTCAGCCACCTCGGATGCAATCCCCGGATTGGGAAGCCGACCCAACGGAAGCCGAAGAGGACGCTCTGGTCTGGAAGCTGTTGAGGGAGAGGAGCCGCCTGCTGACCCGATGTCTCCGTGGGTGAAGTCGTCGGCGACGGACATCGGCTGTCGCTCTACGTGCGAGCTCGGGGCTGCTGCCGCCGAAGGAGTTGGTCGAGTGGCGCTCCGCCGAGGGGGAGACCATCCCGACCCCGAACACCGGCGAGCTGGTGGTCCATGGCCCCTTCTTCGAGCGGGGGTTTTCCGTGCCGGCGCACCGTTCTTGCGGGGGATTGCTGCACTACTACGGGTTGGAGCTCCACAATCTCAACCCGAATAGCATCCTCCATGTGTCCTGCTTCATCACACTCTGCGAGTGCTTCCTGGGGCATCCAGCCGCACTTCGCCCTGTGGAAGCACTTCTTCATGGTGAAGCCTCAGCCCAGCAGAGACCACCCGGCCGTGGTAGGTGGCGCCGGGTTCCAGCTGAGGTCGGGGACGGCGGCGAGCTATCCCGGCCCCGCCGATGCCGACGTCGAACAAGGGGCTGGCACGCCTTCTGGTTCTACTGCGCCAACCCGGAGCCATCGCTGCCAGCCTTCTCGGGCAGCCGCCGGTGGTCAGACCGAGCTGGACGGACCCGCCACTCGAGAGGGAGCAGGATAGCGTCGCCGTCGTGACGGCGCAGCTCGCGAGGCGATGAAGTCCGGGGTCACCGGGGCAGTCGTCGCCGCAACCTTCGTTCGCTGGCGCGTGCAGCCGGCCAAGCTGCGGGCGCACCCGATGTACGAGTACACCGGCTCAGGCGACCCGACTCGGGAGTCCGCGGAGGAGCTCACGGAGGGCGAGGTCCAGAGCCGGCTCGAGAAGATCCTGGCTCAAGGGACGAGCCTGGTCTTCTCCCGGGCGGCCGGCTCCCCTTCTGCCGGGCGAATCCCCCGAGTGACGTAAGTACCCGAGTCGTATCCCTTTGATTCTTCCCTTATCTTGTCGCTGAATCTTACTCGTGTTTGCTCTTTGCTTTTCGCAGGTGTTGTTCGGCTTCTACTCCAAGGCTCCCCTCCCGGAGGATGAGATTTGGAACCAGCCGCAATACGCCGACGTCCCGAGCGGCGGGGCGCCACCGTCAGGAGCAGTCGGGGCTCCTCCTTCCGGCGTCGGGCACTCGGGAGGCGCCGGGTCTTCCGCTTCCGGCGCCCGTCCTTCCAAGGGGCGCCGGGTCTTCCGTTTCCGGCGCCACCTCGCTCGAAGGGCGCCGGGTCTTCCAAGGGCGCCGGGTCCTCCAAGGGCGCCGGGTCCTCGAAGGCCGCCGGCTCTTCCAAGGGCGCCGGGTCCTCGAAGGGCGCCGGGTCGTCCAAGGGCGCCGGGTCCTCGAGGGCCCCACCGGTCGCTCCACCCCGTCCTCCTCCGCCGAGCACGCCCGCCCAGGAGGAAGACGAGGAAGACTCGGATGACATCAGCGCCTACCTGGTGAGGAGGCGCAGCGCAGGCAGCCGGCGAGCACCACCCAGAGGGGGGGCCCAACCATCGTCGTGAGGGGCACCGCCTCGCCCTGACCGGGATGGTTCTGCTTCCCCTGCCAGCCCGACGGCTCCGTCGGGGAGCACGCCGACGGGGCAGGAGGACGCCGCCGCTGACGCCGACCCTGGTGGCGCCGACCGTCACCGAGCCCCCCGCGGCGGCGCAGGAGGGCTCCGCCGCGGGCGCTAGCCCGGTGGCGCCGGCCGCCGCGGGGAGCCGCGCGGGCGGAGGAGGAGGACGCCCGCCCTTGGCGCCGATCCCGTGGCTCCGGCCGCCACGGAGTCTGCTTCGGCGGAGCAGGAGGGCTCCGCCGCTGGTGAGGATCCCGTGGCTCCGGCCGCCCGGGAGCTGCGCTGCGGAGCAGGAGGGCTCCGCCACCGGCGCTGATCCGACAGCGCCGGCTGCCGCCCCGAGTGAAGTTCTCTCGGGCGGCCGAAGACAACGCTCCCCCCAGTCGGGGGGAGAAGAGAGATGCCGACACCGCCTTCGGGCCGCAAGGTGGGCCGGGGGCCTCGGCGACCCCGACTGCCGCTGCACCCGGGGGGCAAGGCGCGGGGGCCAAGAGGCGGCTCCAGGTTCCCCGATCCTCCAAGTAAGTAGCCTTGGCGGTAGTCTTCTGGTCTTTATTCTTTGCATGCTGACATGGTTGAATTCGCTTCTGCAGGACTCGGAAGGTGGGGGACATCCCCAAAGCGCCCCCGAGTGGCCCGGGGTCGAGCCAGAGCGCGGATCTCCCGGCGTCGGACGCCCGGGCCCCGTCACCTCCGGCTGCTGCGACTTCTCCGATCCCGCCGGTCGCCGTCGCCTCCGCCTGCAAGCACTCCCCCGCCTTCCTCCGGGACAGCCCGGCGCGCAGCCCACCTCGCCAGTCGCCCCCCAGGAGGAAACCTCCCCGGGAGCTTTGGTGCCGGTGGGGATCTGCGGGCGTCAGCCAGGGACACGGAGATGGCGGAAGGCGAGCCCGGCGTGCCCTCGCCGATGCTGGAGTTCAGCGCGGCCCTGCCCACGAAGCCGTGCTCGGAGCTGGTGCGCCGACCGCTCCGAATCGGGGAGGGGAGCTCGGAGTCGCCGACTATCACGGTCGACGACGTCGAGGAGGAGAAGGTGTGGCAGGCGGCCGCGGACGCCGCGGCCCAAATCGGAGAGATCCTCCCGGCCCTGCTGAAGGCCGCGAAGGAGGGCGCCAACCTGCTGAACGGCAGGCTGCGTCCTTTGATGGAGGTAAGCCGACTTTCTCCCTTTGTAGGAGTATCTCCGTAGGGAGTAGCCCCCGGGCCTCTGCCCGACTAGGTCAGTCGGGCGGAGGGCCCTTTGCTTTTTCTTTGTAGTCTTCACTCTGGGTGCACGAACAGTGCACCCAGAGGGTGTAGCCCCCGAGCCTGCGGTCGACTAGGAGTAGTCGGGCGGAGGGTGTAGTTGTTCTTTTTGCTTTCAGTCTGACTCTGGGTGCACGAACAGTGCACCCAGAGGGTGTAGCCCCCGAGCCTCCGCTGGGTCCTTGGGACCGAGTGGAGGGTTACAACAATCTTCCCGGGTGACTTTAATGTATGTTCGTTCCCTTTGTGCAGGATCTGAACAAGCGGTCGCAGGACAAGACCGCCTTTCTCCAAGACCGGCTGCCGGTGATCGAGCGGCTGGAGCTGCGGAAGTCCGAGTGGGACAAGCTGACCGCGGACCGGCAGTCGGCGGAGGACGCGGCCCGCAAGCGCGGGGTGGAAATCACCGGCCTGCAGGCAGCGCTGTCGCAGGAGATGGCCAAGTCCCGGGGTGAGTAAGCTGAGTTGTCCGTTGCTTCTCTCCTGTCGCTTTTATGTTTTTGTCGTTGCTGACATGTTGTCACCTGCAGCCGCCGAAGAAGAGGTTGCCCGGCTAAGGGCGGAGCTTGACACGATGACGGCCCGCGCCCGGGACCTCGACGCCGCCAAGGAGCAGGCCCGGGAGCTCGAAGATGCGCTCGCGGCGGAAAGGCCCGGGCGGAGCAGCTCGGACGCGAGGCCGAGTTGGCGCAGGCCCGTGCCCGGGACCTTGATGACGCCGAGGAGCGGGTCCGCAAGCTTGAGGAGGCGCTCACGGCGGAGAAGGCCCGGGCGGACTTGGCGGAGAAGATGGAGGCGCAGCTCGGGCGCGATGCCGAGTCGGCGGCCCAGAGGGCCACTGACGCGGAGGCGGCCGCCGAAGCCGCGAAGAAGGCAGCCGCAGCGGCGGAGTCCGGTAAGTGCCCCTGCGGACTTTGGTTTTGTCTGGCCTGTTGGTCGTCGTTGCTCATAGCTTTGCTTTTTGCTGCAGAGTCGAAGGCGAATCTCGAGAAGTCCCGGGGGATGATCGAGTCGCTGATGAAGGCCGGGCAGGTGGCGTGTGGCGCCGTCTGGCCGGACGACACGGCGCCTGACTCCGTCGCGGCGGTGGCCGAGCGGTTGCACCAGGTCCCCGACCGGGTGGCGAGCGTCGAGGCGGAGGGCGCACGGACGGGGGCCGGCCTAGTCTTGGCGGTGGCGCGGTCCCACTACCCCTTGCTAGACTTGGAGGCAATCGGGGAGGGGTACGCCGCCGACTGTCCGGACGAGGAGATCCCGGAGATGATGCGGATCGTCGAGCCCACCGTCGAGACCCTGCTGAAGCGCTCCGGCCTGTAGACAAGTAGGAGTAGCTGTAAACTGCTCGGGCTAGCCGAGTAAAACTTTGTAGCGGACTCGGGAATGCCGAGTGTATTTTGTAAAGAACTCGGGGTTGCCGAGTAAATTATGTACTTGCTGTTTTTAACAAGTATTTTTGTTCTGCTCGGGAAAGAACTTGCATTCCTGTGTATGTTAGTTTGTTCGTTTGTGCTCTTCGCCAATCCGTTGTAGCCTCCTTGGCGTAGGGATTAGCCGGTGGCGTGTGTCCCGTGTAGCGCAAGGGTGTGGCGTAAACCGGCGACTGGAGTCGAAGAGTTAACGTTGGACTTTATACACAGTACTTAAGCATTCCGCGAGGACAGAGCCGTATATGTGCCGAGTGCCTGCTACGGGCGGGCGTAGCAGGCTAGTCGGGAGAAAGGAAAGACTTGCTTTTGGATGAAAAAAGGAAACTCTTTATTCATGTATTCAAGTTCATAAAACACTTAAGCATAGAAGCGACGTAGCTGTTCGATGTTCCATGCGTTGGTGAGGATGTTGCCGTCGCCGTCCTTCAGTCGGTAAGCCCCCGGGCGTAGCACCTCGGCGACTATGTACGGACCCTCCCATGGCGGCGAGAGCTTGTGCTGATCCTTGCTTGATTGGACTCGGCGTAGAACCAGATCGCCGACATTGAAGGAGCGGCCGCGTACATGTCTGCTGTGGTATCGCCGTAGGCTTTGCTGGTACTTGGCAGAACGAAGGAGCGCCACCTCGCGGGCTTCCTCGAGCTGGTCGAGAGCGTCCTGTCTGGCCTCCTCCGACTCGGCCTCGCTGAAGGCACGGACGCGGGGGGACCCATACTCCAGGTCGGTCGGGAGGATTGCCTCGGCACCGAAGACCATGAAGAAGGGTGTGTAACCGGTGGACCGGTTGGGCGTGGTCCGAAGGCTCCAGAGTACTGATGGCAACTCGGCTGCCCACTTGCCTGCGAACTTGTTCAGTCGCTGGAAGATTCGGGGCTTGAGGCCTTGCAGTATCAAGCCGTTGGACCGCTCGACTTGCCCGTTGGTGCGTGGGTGTGCCACGGCGGCGAAGTCGAGGCTGATATTGTAGTCGTCGCAGAACTCGAGGAAGGCTCGGCCGGTGAACTGGGTGCCGTTGTCTGTGATAATGCTGTTGGGTACGCCGAAACCGGAAGACGATGTCCCGGACAAACTCGACGGCCTTTTCGGCAGTTATCGTGGCGACCGGCTTGGCTTCGATCCACTTGGTGAACTTGTCGACCGCGACGAAGAGGTGTGTGTAGCCCCCGGGAGCCTTCTTGAGAGGGCCGACCATGTCCAGACCCCAGACCGCGAAGGGCCAGGTGATCGGGATGGTCTGGAGAGCCTGAGCCGGCAAGTGTGTCTGCCGGGCGAAGTGTTGGCATCCCTCACAAGTGCGGACGATGTGCTCCGCGTCGGACACAGCAGTCGGCCAGTAGAAACCCTGTCGGAAGGCTTTCCCGACTAGTGACCCGGGCGCCGCGTGGTGTCCACATACTCCCGAGTGAATATCATGTAGGAGCTGCTTTCCCTGTTCTTGGGGTATGCATCGTTGGAGGATCCCGGAGGTGCTCCTCTTGTAGAGCTCGCCGTCAACGACGACGAAGGCCTTGGCGCGTCGCGCGATGCGGCGTGCCTCGGTTCGGTCCGACGGGAGGGTGTCCCGCAGGAGGTAGTCGAGGAAGGGCATGGTCCAGTCGGGAGTGACGGTGAGGACTTCTGTTGAAGGCTGCTGAGCGGCGTCACTCTCCGGGACTTGCTGTTCTTCGGCCTCGGGTGCTGTGTCCGCCTTGATAGAAGGGGCATGCAACTCCTGGAGGAAAACTCCAGTCGGAACCACGTCCCGACTGGACCCCAGTTTGGCGAGTGCATCCGCGGTTTCGTTGTCTCGGCGCAAGACATGGGTGATCTCGAGACCGTCGAACTTGGCTTCGAGCTTGCGGACCTCTTGGCAGTAGGCTTCCATGGAGGGATCTCGGCACGACCAGTCCTTCATGACCTGCCGGACGACCAGTTCCGAGTCGCCGCGCGCGAGGAGGCGGCGGATCCCGAGTGAAGCCGCAAGACGAAGACCGTGGAGCAGAGCTTCGTACTCGGCAACGTTGTTGGATGCCGGGAAGTGGAGCTGCAACACGTACTTGAAGCGCTCACCCTTGGGAGAGATGAGCACAACGCCAGCCCCCGCGCCCTGGAGCATCAGAGAGCCGTCGAAGTAGAGTGTCCAGTGCTCGAGGTCGATGACGGAGGGCGGGGACTGGACTTCTGTCCACTCGGCCATGAAGTCGGCGAGAGCCTGGGACTTGATGGCCGTGCGGGGGGCGTAGACTATGCTGAAAGCCATTAGTTCCATTGCCCACTTGGCGATCCGACCCGTGGCATCGCGATTGTTGATGACGTCTGCGATCGGGAAGGAGCTGACCACCGTGATGGGGTGTCCCTGGAAGTAGTGGACTAGCTTCCGTGACGTTATGAACACCGCGTAGATGATCTTCTGTATCTGAGGGTACCGCGCCTTGGACTCGGAGAGGACTTCACTGATGAAGTAGACCGGGCGCTGGACTTTCTGAATGTGGCCGGGCTCGGAGCGTTCCACCACCAAGACCGTGCTGACTACCTGAGTAGTCGCTGCGACATAGAGAAGCAGTGGTTCATTGGGCATGGGAGACGCGAGCACCGGGGGGGGTAGTCAAGAACTTTTTCAAGCCGTCAAGGGCGTCCTGGGCCTCGGAGGTCCAGGTGAAGGTCTCCGACTTCTTCATGAGCTTGTAGAGGGGCATGGCCTTCTCGCCGAGTCGGGAGATGAACCGGCTGAGAGCTGCCATGCACCCGGTGAGCCGCTGGACGTCTTTGAGGTTCTTCGGTGGGCCCATCTTGACGATGGCATCGATCTTCTCCGGGTTGACTTCGATTCCTCGTTCGGAAACGATGAAACCGAGTAGCTTGCCCGAAGGGACCCCGAAGACACACTTCTCGGGGTTGAGCTTCATGCTGAATCTTCGAAGGTTGGAGAAGGTCTCTCCCAAGTCACTCAGGAGGTCTTCTCTCTTTTGGGACTTGATCACCACATCGTCGACGTAGGCTTGTACGTTCCGACCGATCTGCGACTGAAGGCAGCGCTGTATGCACCGTTGGTACGTAGCGCCTGCATTCTTGAGGCCGAAAGGCATGGAGACGTAGCAGAAGGCGCCAAACGGAGTGATGAAAGATGTCTTGATCTCGTCATCCTCCTTCATCTTGATCTGGTGATAGCCCGAGTAGGCGTCGAGAAAGCATAAAATCTCGCACCCGGCCGTGGAATCGACCACTTGGTCGATGCGAGGCAGGGTGAAAGGATCTTTGGGACATGCCTTGTTAAGGCTGGTATAATCAACACACATCCTCCATTTTCCATTCTTTTTGCGAACAAGAACTGGGTTCGCTAACCAGTCGGGATGATACACTTCTTTAATGAAGCCGGCTGCTAAAAGCTTGGCTATTTCTTCTCCTATAGCCTGACGTCTATCCTCAGCGAATCGGCGCAAGCGCTGTTTGACCGGCTTGGCATCCGGCCGAACATTCAGAGAGTGCTCGGCAGCCTCCCGTGGAACTCCGGGCATGTCGGAAGATGTCCATGCGAAGATGTCCCGGTTGTCCCGGAGGAAGCTGACGAGCGCGCTTTCCTATTTGTCGCTGAGCGCAGTCCCGATCTGCGTCGTCTTCGAGGGGTCTTCGGGGTCGAGCTGAATGGCCTTGGTGTCCCGTGCCGGCTGGAAAGATGTCGACGTCGAAGCCTTCTTAGCCGGAGGGTGCTTCCTCAACCACGGCCGACTTGAGGTCAGCAAGCGTGGCCTCGGCGATCTGGGCCGCGGCAAGGTTGCAGTTTTCCAGGTCACACGTGTAAGCGTGCTGGAAGCTGCTTTGCACCGTGATTACCCCGTGGGGGCCCGGCATCTTGAGCTTCAGGTAGACATAGCTGGGCACAGCCATGAACTTGGCGTAGCAGGGACGTCCCAAGATAGCATGATATGATCCCGGGAAGTCGACAACCTCGAAGGTGAGAGTCTCGGTCCGAAAGTTGTTGGGAGTGCCAAAGGTGACGGGCAGGCTGACCTGCCCGAGTGGACTCGCCATCTTGCCGGGTACCACCCCGTGGAAGGGGGCACCAGTCGGCTTGATCTCGGAACGAGGAATCTTCATGTCGTCAAGGGTCTTGACGTAGAGGATGTTGAGACCACTCCCGCCGTCCATGAGGACCTTGGTGAGGCGGACGCCGCAAACGATCGGGTCTACCACCAAGGGGAATCGTCCCGGCTGGGGGATGTAGTCGGGGTGGTCCGCGCGTCCGAATGAAATTACGGACTCGGACCATCGCAGGTACTTGGGCACGGCCGGTTCCACTGCGTTGACCTCTCGATCAATAATCTTCTGGCGACGTTTGGAGTCGTAGCCGTTCGGGCCGCCGAAGATCATCAAGCAAGCGGTCTCTTTGGGAAATTCGTCTCCCTCGTCCTGAGGGGGCTCCTTCTTTCCCTTATTGTTGTTGTAAGGCTTGTTTAAATTCTTCAAGAGATTGCAGTCGCGCGTCAGATGATTGGACTTAGGCCCATGAAAGTGACACGGCTGACTCATCATCTCCTCGAAGGTCGCGTTGGTGCGCTGAGGTCGGCGCGGCGGGGCGCGCTCAGCCGCAGCAACGAGATCTCCACCTTTACGCTTCCGGTGCTTCTTCCTGGATGACTCGGGTTGAGCGTCCCGACTGGGTGAGTCGGACCCTTTGCCCTTGTTCCTCCCCTTGTCGTCCCGAGTAGCACTGCGGACAGCCTCTTCACCGGTGGCGAAGTTATTGGCTATATCAAAGAGCTCGCGCGTGGTCTGAGGATTCTTGCGCGCTATCTTGTGGATGAGGTCGGTGCTTCGAACTCCCTTGGAGAAGGCAGTGATGACGTCGCCCTCTCGGACCTCGGGCAAGGAGTTCTTCTTCTTGGAGAAGCGTTGGATGTACTCACGGAGAGTTTCATCCGATTTTTGTGTACAACTGTGGAGGTCCCACGCGTTCCCGGGCCGATTGTACGTGCCCTGGAAGTTGTTCACAAAAAGAGTCTCGAGGTCGCTCCACGTATGGATGCAACCCGGAGGCAGGCTGGTGAGCCAGGCTCGGGCCGAGTCAGCCAGGAACAGCGGCAAGTAGTGGATCGCGACGTAGTCGTTCCCACCATTGGTCCTGCACGCCGTGTGGTAGTCGGCCAGCCAGATGTCCGGCCGAGTCTCTCCGGTGTACTTGTCGATGCCGGTGACTCGGAACCGCGGCGGGAAAATGACACTGCGGATACGGGGGCCGAAAGCCTTTGGACCCGAGAATCCCATGCCAGAGGAAGTGGGAGAACGTCCCTCGGCTGGTGGCACCGCTGTCGTTGCGGTGGTCGCCACGATCGTCTCTCCTGGACCCAGGATGAGTGCTTCCTTCAGCGCCTGCAGGGTCCCTTGGTCCGAGTCGCTCGCGGACCGGTGCAGCTTGACGGGCGTTTTTGTCCGCGTCCTGTCGGGCGCGGGTTCTGGCGGCTATGGTGCCGCGGGCATCTCGGTCTGGACCGAGTCGCTCGTGAACATCTCCGGCCGGCTGTCGTCGGTCGGGGGTTGCTCGTCGTCCACCCGCGTTTGACGGGCTTTTCGGCGGTGAAGAGCGCCGACTCCTCGCACCTGCCGAGGAGCCGGGATGACCTTCTGAAGCTTCGGCATGCTGGAGGGCGGTTTCCTCTAGCAGAACCCGAAGTCGGCGAAGTTCATCATGCCCCGGGTTGCCCTCGGGGATCTCGATGGCGCGTGCCGCCATCGTGGCCGCGACGATGTTATGACTCGGGAGAGGAAATATCGGGACTCCTTCCCTTTCGCGCATGCGGAGCTCGTTGTGGACCTGACGTCCCCGAGCCCTCATGTCGTCGTTGCGTCGTTGGTCGTCACGCTGGCGGGCGAGCCGAGTCTGTTGCTCGATCAACTCTTCCTCCTTAGCAAGGAGTCGGAGTCGGGTGGCTTCGAGCTCAGCCGGTGTTTGCTCCACAATGGGGACCTCTTGGCCATCGTCGCCATCTGCCGAGTCGGCGTTGGCCATGAAGACTTCCCGGGACGGGTGGTGGCTGCCAGAGCTCTCATCCTCGTCCGAGTAGTACTCGAGGACAGGGAGGAGAGAGTCAATTGCTCCCACCAGTCGGGATCCGAGTGCGAACTCATGCGCGACAAACGGATCCGGTTTCGGCGAAGCCTCTTCCCTGAGGAGAGGGGCCGAGTGCGCGGGCTCGAGGGAGAGCCCGTGCTGAAGAGCTGAAGAAGCCTCTACTGGTCGGGGCGTCGCCGAGTAGCAGAGGTGAAGCTGGCCGACCTTGTCGGCGATGAAGTTCAGCCTTCCAAATTGGAAAAGCTGGCCGGGATCCGGGACAGCGTTCACGAGAGCGAATCTCATGATGCTTCCCGGGACGAAGACGTTGTTGACGTTGACGAAGCCCATCCGGATTCGTGCAGATGGATCTATGCGCACCCCCTACCTGGCGCGCCAACTGTCGGAGTATTATTCCGGCAATACTACTTATGGGGCGGCGTGAGCACAGCAAATCTGGATGGGTGCACACGGGAGACAAGATTTAGACAGGTTCAGGCCCTCTCGGAGAGGTAATACCCTACGTCCTGTGTTTGGTGGCTGGTATTGCGTGTATCCCGAGTGCCGCAAGCCCTAGAGAATCGATCTCGAGGGGGCTTGAGCTATGAAACAATGGAGATTAGAGTCTAGATGAGATGTGGGTGATGCCGATCGGAGGTCCCCTACCGGGCCTTATATAGCCGGCCGGGGATAGGGTTACAGGAGTCCGGATCGGTTAACAGATGTGTTTCCTAATCGGTTACAACAGATTCCGGGTATGCCGGATTGGTAATAGTCCTTGTCTTGTACTCCACGCTGATGAGGCGCCCCCGTGTTGTAGTCGGACTCCGAGTAGTCGGCCCGGCCCATCCCGTGGCCGGGAGGCCGGATTCGTCCTCCTTGGTGATACCCGGGTGCCATGTCACCGTCACACACATATCCTAAAGCAAACCGTGAACTGCCTACACTGCGATGCCAAGAAGTTCGATGACAAGACCCATGGTTTTTGCTATTGTAATGGACAGTTCAAGCTAGTGGAACCAAAGCCCATCCTAGAGCTGATGCGGTTTTGGTCTAGCGCAGATTCTGACTCGTAGCATTCTTCGAGAGAATTAATTTTTCCTCTCCAATTTTTTCCACTGCGTTTTTCAAAATTTTGATGTGGCATGTGCATGTGCCCAAGGAGAATGTTATGAAACTCGTCGCCCATCTAGATGGTGGGCTGGCTAGCGCGCCATATCCCCACTAGGGGCCCATGTGGGCACTTGCCTAAACACCTAGAAATGGTCTGTAAATATAAGGGGTGGTCATTGTTTATTTTATACAAGTTGCCATTGTATTCATGAGATCCAATGAGAAGAGAAACAATATTCCTACATTATGTGTTCATGTATCCTTTACTTTTCACATTGTGCTGTGTGATTGATCTATCTCGGCAACACGACGACCCACATATTTCGTGACAGTTTTGACATGAGAAAATTGCCCCCTTCTTGGGTATAGCAAGATAGAGGATGTTGCACTAGCCTCATCCCCGTTCCACATGGGGCCTCATGAAATAAAACTATGCTTACTATTTTGCTTGAGTATAAAACTTTGTGAACTAGTTCCTATGTGAAGTTGTGAAACTCCATGGCTATTGTCATGTATCTATGAAATTGATGTTTCTGTGGCTTTATTTGGTCATATAATGAAGTTGGATTAGCATTATGTAACTTAAGATGGGACACATTTGAAGGATGGATCCCCGTGGAGCCCTGCTTCCCCGATGAGGGGGGAGGGACGAGGAAAGGATGCCCTTTAGATTGAGAATGGGGAGATAGGGGAGGAGGGAGAAGGTAATTTTTTGCCTCGCGGGAAAATGCCTCCATTGCCATCCTAGTGCGCCCGAAGCATTCCGGTCTTGCGTGGCACGTAGCTAATGGTGTGCCTCAATCCTCTTCTCTCTTCTCACCCCTTACGACTCTAATTTTTTTCGTGCATGCTCGCCCTTGTACTCCTTAGATCATGTGTTATTCTCATTCTTCACGCCGTTCCATCGTTGTCACTTCTCCACCACCGCTACCACCCCTTCTGTACAACAGTACCTGGTGAGATGCTAACTTTTGAGTTTGGATTCATCTAGGTTTTGAGTTTGAATTTGTACCTTCTCAGGTCAAAACTGAAAATCTTCAAGCTAAAAGGTCCAGTTGAAATCGGAGATGGCGAGATGGGAGAAAAGGATAACGACGTGGCAGATTTTGTGGTGCACCCCTCGAGTTAGAATTAATATATCACGTATAGAAGCATTGTTCTCCCATTCAACACAGGCAAACCAGAAGACACAAATAGAATGTGGGACGGTACCGAACGCCAGGTGTACTCTTGTTTTTCCAGTTGGTGTCTTCGTGGTGCAAGTCACTGAAGTATTACTTCCGACGCCAGAACATTTCACCTGGAATTAGTGGAAGACCAAAGTTAACAGAGCAATTTCTCCGAGTCAGTGGAACATTTTGCAAAAGTATAGGAACATAAACCCCCCAGTTAATGGAACACAAGCTGAAGAACACGATCTCTTCGAATTAGTAGAACATTTCATACGAGCAATTAATTACTAATTTGCCAGAACACATTAAGAGCTATTTTCAACATTTATTAGAAACTATCTTAGGAAAACTGACTATGTGTATCTTTTATAGTTTGTATATACTTCCCGTAAAAATATATCTTATTGACAAAAAGAAATTGTTTTCATTTTGGGACATCATTGAGAGAAAAAAAAATCAATAAACTTGATTGGCCGGGCCCATCAGTCATCCGGCCTGCAGGCCTGGTGAGCGGCGCCCCTTCCAATTCTTCCAATGAAATTCTAGTCTAAAAAAAATACCAAAAAAAAAGATCATCTAGCCGTTGCGATTCCGAAGTTTCTCAAATCCCCCGGCTCCAACGTCTCCTCCAGATTCAACGTTTCAAATTTGAGAGCGAGAGGCGTCATCATCGCATCTCCTCCTCGCTCTCGCACACAGATCGAGAGGCGCACCCAATCCAGCCCACGCGCCGAGGCATGGCGACGGCGGCGGCGGCGGCGGCGGCGGCGGAGAGGGGAGTGGAGCCCGGGTCGGAGGAGGCTGCCATGGCGGCGTTCGCGGTTGCCAAGGGCGGGGTCGTGCTGAAGCACATCTTCCTCAACGCGCCGCCGACGATGGAGGATGCGCGCCGGGGCGGAGATCGGGAGGTGGTGGTGGAGGAGGAGGAAGAGGAGGACCCGCCGGTGCTGTTCGGGCGGCACCCGGACTGCCACGTCCTCGTCGACCACCCCAGCGTCAGCCGCCGCCACCTCGAGGTCCGCTGCAGGCGCCGCCAGCGCCGGCTCACCGTCACCGACCTCTCCTCCGGTGAGATAGATCACGGCTTCCCCCAGTCTGTCCCCCACTCTCTGCGCGTGCCTGGGTTTACGCGAACCTTAGGGTTTTGTGTGTGCGCAGGCGCGCTTTGATTTTTGCGATTGGCTGAATCGATCTGTATGGGCTGAGATATATGTGCATTTTTTTGGGAGTTTATCTCATCAGTTCATTTGGATTGGCTCTCGATTATCTCAACCTTGTGAAAACTTCACAAGGTCCTGCGATCGTTGCGAATACGCTTGCAATTTTGATCAAAACTGGTGCAGAAGCTAACATAGTGTTAACCCATGGTTTGGCTTCGATTTGATCCAGTTCATGGGACCTGGGTCTCGGGCCGAAGGATCCCACCAAACACTCCTGTGGAGCTGGCGGCCGGTGACACGCTGCAGCTTGGGGGCTCGAAGAGGGAGTACCGGCTTCACTGGCTTTCGCTCCGTGAGGCATTTGAGATGGAGGATCTGCTGCCACCACTTGTTGAGGAAGACAAGGAGGAGTTCCATACTCATCAGGTAGAAAATCTCTTTTATGCTCATTACAAAAGCTGTAAGTATTTTTTGTTGTGTTGGTTGCGATCTAAGCATTTGATCCAATGCACAGGAGGCAAGCAAGCAGTTGGTACCTGGACAGAGGGAGGCAGTGGACACGGATACTCATCAGGTTTGATCCCAGCAAGCTAACACTAGTGAATACTGAAAACCTTTGATGAAATGCTTATTGGTATCTCCCGAGATGCATTTCGTGTTCTTGGATTTGGTAGGGGTGCTAATTGATTGTGTGCTTCAGTTGAGCGTCTTTGCATGCTAAGTAATGGGCCTAATGGTAGAAATTCATATCAAGCAAGAGTTACCCAATGACTTCGCTGCTGTTGTTTGCCAAAATCATAAAATGCATTTTGTTAAAATGTTTGTTAGATTGGTTAATATGGAATAAGTAACATCTGCAATGATCAATTATTCGATTGATTTCTAGCGCATCCATTTTAGTATATATATTTTAGAGTTTTTATCCGTTTTAGTAATCCCTGACTCCCCGTATGTTTAATTGCTTTGTGAAATATATTACATTCAAATCTAGGATCCAACTATGATATCAGATTTCATACTTTGTCCCTCTAATTGCATTCTTATGTGATAACTGAATATTCCATTACTCAGCAATCGACTTAATATTATGTTCCTTGGTTTCTTAAAGCAGTGCTTCTTTCAGTGGTAATGTCAAGTTGCTTACAAATGATGACTAATTAGCAACTTTTAGGTGCTCTGTCTTACTGGAGTTGTGCCTAGTACTAAGTTTTAGTAATGCTTCACTCCTTCCAGTGGTAATGTAAAAGTTTCTTACGAATGATGACTACTTAGCAACTTTAGATGTCCTTGTTGTCTTTCTGGAATTCTAAACTCTTCTACCGCCTAAAGGAATTTGTCACAATGCATTGGGGATCTGAGCAAATTAGTTAATACCATGAAATCCAGTGTCATGTATTACTTACATAAGTATAAATTGCTCAGCATCATTTAGATTGCTGCTGATTATATTATAGATTAGTTAAAAATTTCAAACTATTTTGAAATTCTTTGATTGCTTAGTTTGCTGAATGGTTTTCTTATGGCAATTTTTTCGATGAGATGTATGGTTCTTAGCTTATGCTAAGAAATCTTGCGCGAGATTGAATTGGTTTGGCTGTTGATCTGACTGTTATGTGCCACATGTGTCATGTTGATTCATGATACAGACTGAGAGAAACTAACAGCTGGTCCATTATGTATATCTAAATACAAATAGTTATCCAGAATAACGCAAATAATCATAAATTTCTTTTGATATAAACTATCTGATGATTTCATAATATTAATCCAGTTCAGCTTCTTTCCATGTCCTGAATTGCTTACAGCATTAGTATACATTTATATGTAAATTCTGTATTCTCCAACATAATGGTATGTTGTTTAATTTTTCTTTTTAAGATAACACATGTTGACTTGGATTCTTCTGCTTGATTTGTTTTCCTTTCTGTTTTTGATTGCTTATCACATTTTTGAGCTTTGAGTTCTAATCTGCAATGCTAACTGTCTGATATAATTCACAGGAGACAAGCCAACAAGCAGTGCCAGAACAAATTGACTTCTGGGCTAAAGTGATCCCCTCAGTGCCACCTGAGTTTGCTCATTCCTTTTCTCTGGAGGAATCTTCACTCTCACAATTTGATGAGAACAGAGTAGGAGTGATAGAAGAAAAGATGGTTAATGGGAATCCAATTACAGAATCTGTTGGTTCTTCAATTACACAGGCAATGCCTGCCACCATGACAAATGCTGGAACTCCAGTCCAATCAGAAAAACAGGGTGCTTCAAGCACCATGTCCCGGAGGTCCAAGTTAAAGTCAGTCAAATCTCTTCGTATTGACACAGGTAGGAGCAAGCAAAGAAGCAGCACTTTGAGCTATAGCTATCAGAAAGAAGAAGCCCGAAATAAGAATCTTGTATGTTCTCAAAACTGCGGGAGAGAATGTGCAGCCTGTATGGTTTTATTTGATAATTCTGATGTCGAAGAAGCTGAAGAAAAGGAACCGATGATTGCACCAGACAAGGACCACATGAACCCTCGTGCCTTGGAAAGCACTACGACGGAGGGGAATCAAGAAGTGCTAAACCCTCTGAATTTGCAGCATTCAGATAAGGAGAACTCCGTGCTGAATTTTTCGAAGGACACGGAGCAGCATGAAATTTTCCCTGAAAATTCTATCCCACAAGATTCAGTCGATGCAAAACTACAGAAGAGACCAGAGTTGCTGTATTCTGCTTCCCCTTGGGTTTTCAAAGACGATACGTTTGCAGATGAAATCCCACAGCTGGATGCTACTGCACATATGGAATCATATCAGCCCATGCCAGAAAATCATGATGTTTTGTCCCGTCTTAAATTGGATGGAAATCTCTCAAACATGGAGAATATGGCCGGAAATATGATTGTTGTGGGTCCTGAGGACTGTGAGCTTGAAGGCACAATTTATGGGAGTCCATTTGACAATTTGGATATGGAAGGAACTGAAGAAAATGAAGAGAACAGTGTACTGGACAAGGAGAAGACCACCCCCTACGTCTCGGGCAACATAATAATGGAGAGGAGTCAGCTAACGTTGAAGCCTACCAGTTCCCAAGAGTTGATGGATTCCATTTCCCCTTTGAATTTGGAACATGACAACTTCTCAGATAATGAGAACTCCATGCTGAACAGTGGGATGAAGTCAGATGAACTTGTATCTGAAAATCTTATCCCGTTAATTTCAGTTGATGCAAAGTTGCAGAAAAACCAGAGAGAGTTTATGCCCATTTCCCATCTAAATTTTGCAAATGACATTGTTCCAGACAAGGAAAACACAGTGCTGACTTCTGGAAAGTATGATGCTGCCATATTCCCCGTGAGACAAGGAGACCTCTTTCCAGACAACGAGAATGCCATATCTGCCTCCAGGGATCTCAAGCCCATTGGTAGGAAGGTTCTTGGCTCAATAATGGACAGTTCGGTGTCAGCAGAACTCACTTCAAACAGGAGCATCCATAAACGAGAATGCAGTGACCTTTCATCAAAGTACGATGCTGTCTCTCCTGTGAGACAAGGAAACATCTTTCTGGACAACAAGAATGTGACATCTACCTCCAGGGGTCGCAAGCCTGTTGGTAGGATGGTTCTTGGATCAAGGATGGATAGTTCAGTCTCAGCAGAATACACTCCAAATAGGAGCATCAATAAGCGTGATTGCGATGAATTATCAGCAAAGTCCAAAGGTTTTCACACAGTAGATGATGAAGCTTTTTATTCAGATAAGGAGAATTTGACACCTATATCTTCAGGAGGTGTGAAAGCGAGGAGGTGTCTTCCAAAGATCCTTTTCACAGTGGATGCAGACCAAGATCAAGAGGCATCCTACTCCGACAAGGAGAATTCAACACCAGTATCTTCTGCAAATCAGAAAACAAGGGATACGTCTGAAAACCGTGCACGAATTGAAAGTGTGATCACAAAGAAAAGGGTGGTTGATAGGCTCCCCTTCCAGACTCTCCTGTCAAATTCTCCCTTGAGACACGCTAGCTCACTTGATTGTACCCAGGCTAATGCTAGAGCTGCTGATGTGGCAATCAGGTTGGAAGATGAACTGAACAGTCTTCCAGTAAGTAATCGTAAAGATTATATTTGGAGTTTCCATTTTTTTGAAATACCTTTTCTTCTGATATGGAATCTGAAATGAGACCATTTTGATGGTGAACAGCACAAGAACCAAGAATCAGATAGGGTTGGAGAAGGGATGAAAGTCTGGACCATGGTGGCTGATACCGATTGTCTTCTTGATGACGAATCAAGGAAGTCTATAATGCTGTTACAAGGCATAAAAGGAACTCATCTAATCATACCAAGGATTGGTAAGTTACGAACGATATAGTAATTGTGTCATCTGTCATGCCATGATGGTTTTAATTGTGTCATCTGTCATGCCATGAACATTTGAGCAAAGGGGAAGTGTGCTTACTTGTATACAGCTTGTGTCCATTGCTGCCCATATTCTATTTGCCTACTTTACTGAGGCTTGTTAGTTACTGAATTGATAATTACTTTATATTTCATTCTATTGAGCTGCTAACCACTAAACAATAAGTACTACTTGCTTCTACTCTGTATGCTCCATTGCAATAGTATCTCATGCTATGATGGTATTAACTGTAGAAACTAATCTTATGTGCTCATCTTACCATATAAATGCTCAGTTGTGTGCAATGTCCCGGCCCCCATTCCATCTGCCATACTGGATATTTGAATGTATACAAGTAATTGACTGTTTGACTGCATCTACGTGATGTGCTTGCTCATCTGCCAAAATCTTGGTATTCTCTCATCAGTGATCAGGGAGCTCGATTGCATGAAACGGCGAGAGGGCCTGTTCAGGAGGTCATCAAAGGCCACCTCCATACTCCAATGGATCGAGAAGTGCATGGAAAACGAGAGCTGGTGGATCCTCGTGCAGAGTTCATCCGAGATGTTGCCGGTAGCACCAACCCCACCTGCAACTCCTACGGAAATGCAACGCAACGATGAAGAAAGAGGAGGCACTGCTGCGGGCACTCTCAACCCAATGTTGGCCCTCTTCTCTCCGAGAAGCTTCATCGACATCGTCTCGCCGAGGACCGAAGATCATGTCCTGGACTGTGCGCTCCTTTTCAACAAGACGAGAGGCAGCCAGAACATGGTCATCTTGTCCAACAGCGTCACACTCAAGATCAAAGCCATGGCAGAGGTAACATGACTTAAGATTCAGTGTGCAGACGAACCACAGGACGTCGAATTCAGACTTAACTGGATTGCTGTTTCTATTTCGCTTTTCAGGGTTTGCTGTGCGAGGGAGCGAAGGAGTTCCGGGAGACGCTGATGAACCCTTGCTCTGGCAGGTTCATGTGGGCAGCCAGCGTGCCGAGAGGGTCGGCGTGGTCGTGCCTGGATGAGGCTGCCCTGGCGGAGAACTACTACAACAGCCACCACCATGGAGCTAGGAGGGGGGTCCCGAGGCCCGTCAAGGCCGCCAGGGGCCTGAAGCTGATCCTGCTGCACAACACCTCCCTCTACGCGCAGGCAACCAACTCCGTGACCAACAAAACGCCATTGGCTTCACTGGCCTCCTGGTGATGCAATCGTGAGCAGTTTTTGCGGTTCTACCATGTGAAGTCCATGCCAGATAAAAAATGCATTGTAAGTATGAGTTTCTTCTTCGAGTGAAACATCTTGTTGGTATGATTTCCATGCCTGGTGAAAACTGTCGACTGTGATAAAAGTTCGAACATGAGAATGACGGTATGAACCTTGTTCATCAACCAATGGATGAACCTACTGTTTATTACTTTGTTTCGCACAGTCATATGGTCAAAGGCATATGCGTGTTCATCATCTGTCCTGTGCCAAACCAACATCTCACGTGGAACTCTTGAATTCTTTTAGCAGTAGCCCGTAGATTCTGAGCAGATGGCTCTACTGGACGGCACTAGAACACAGATATCCTGGGAGCAGAATCTTACTGTTCAGGAATGTTTACTTATACTAAAACTTTAGGACAGTTTTAACTATTTATTTTCTGAAGCACCCTACAGATCCAAATTTGTTTGTTTAGTGCATCGCTCTTGCATGTGTGATGATGCATCGATGACCAGGTAAACATGGTTAGCACGATTGGATTTGCTCTCTACTATTATTAGCTTCCCAGAAAGAAGAAAAATAAAACATGTTTATATTTCTGTTGCTGGTAAACATGGTAAGCTCTTAGCACGATGACCAGGTCCAGGAAGCTGCAGCATCTTTCATCACATGATTGAGTGAGACGGGTCGTGTTGAACGGGTCGTGAGGTGCGCACTTCAACTTAGCCCGACGCGGGGTGCATATTATTCATTGATTTGTTATGTCTCAATGTTGTCACTTGTCAGTATCGCGGTATTATGGTATGGTTGTACGATCCTATTGGACCATTTCGATCATGATCAGATGTAGATCAGGAAGTTTTATGATCCCATTGGACCATTTCGATCATAATATAAATTAACGGTCCGGATCTTAGGATAATGATTTTTCAAGGTGCGAACCTTCTACGGTCCCGTGATCTGATGCTACTAAAATAAAACCAATCCTACTAAGGTCTCGATACAACCTTGTTCCTGATGGAACGTTTCAATTTCTTTTAGCTGCTCTCTCAGAAAAAGGTTTCTTTTAGCTGCGAGTTTTATATATGTCTTTGTCATCAAAACTGGCGTGCCATGTGCACAAAGGAATAAGCATTGATGTGGGTGTTCTTGACTCTGCCTCCCAATAATTCCTTGGGACCTCTTGCAAGTTCCTGGTCCTGTTCTCAGGAAAGCGAAGTCACGGCGCTGCTGTCCCTCATGTGCAGGCTAAGCAGGATGAGGCCGAGTTGGCCTCTTTGTCATGAATGACCTTTGTTGTGCCTATTTAGTTTAGTAGATATTAATAAGAAATTCTTCAAGTGTAATGATCTTCTGATCTTGTCCCACTGCTATTATTCCCTGCGGTCAACTTGCTGTAGTTTTTTTTATTTGTGCATTGTGCTCTGGAAATAATCTTTATTGGTGTCTATGCATATTGTCCTCGTATTTGTCAAGTTTCTTCTTGTAATTTATCATGTTTATATAACATATTGTTTGAAAAGATAAATCTCCAGAATTCCACTTCTTTATTTGCTATGTGCACAAAGTGAATTACTCCCTCTGTTTTAAAATAGATGAGGTTTTTTGACTTTGCATAGTCTCTAATACGCAACTTTGATAATCACTTTTTGGATGAGTATATAAATAAAATATTATTAAATTTATATCATAAAATAATTTTTAATGATAAATCTAATGATACCATCTGCATCTAACCAACCTAAGCCATCTTTAATTAATTAGTGATCAAATATAAATAAGTTTGATTGCTCACTCTCTTAGAGTATCTATTTTGAAACGGTCGTAAGTACCAATTAAGCAGAAGTGAACCGTTTATTAAATATAAATGGGTCGTGGGTCGGCCCACGTGCATGCCTGTTTATCATAGAATCTTCACGACTACTGCTATAACATTTCTGCCATTAGTTTTACCATTGCTAAATCTCCATGTTGTGAAAGTTACCGGTTTGACCCAACTAAAGAACATCAACGTTCTCCACTAATGGAACAAAAATCTTTGTGCATACACACGGTTTGACTGTGATCAAGAACTGAAAAGACTCAGCTCAATAAATTACATAGGAGAATGAATAAGTTTTGGATGGCAGAAAAAAGGTTGGTCTATAGACTACTTGACTTCAAAGTTTTCTCTTCACACTTACACGACTGTTTGACCAAGACTAACGCGGAAAGGATCATAAAATGACCATTATATATCGTTAAGGACCTTATAGTGCAGCTTTCAAGCTACTTCACACGCTGAATTTTCTCCTCCGAGAGCGATGTTGTCAGTCCTGAGAGAAAATTAAACATATGCTAATGCAGGTTGTGCGCTTCATCTTAACTAGTTTTCAAGCTATTTTACACACGATTTCTTATCCTCCTTACGTGCGCATGCAAATTTGGAAAGCGACTAACATACTAATCCTGTCCCTGAGTTATCAAGTTTTTACCACAAGAGACCAGGTCATTTTCACAGAATGGCCATGAGATAGATGGCATGCATCAACGATGAATCCTTAAATGAACAGTCTCTGCTGCTTTTAATTCAGTCATTCATTCTTCCTCCCCTTCCTTTCTCTTACAGGAATCCAGATCTCTAGCTGTAGCTGGCTACACATTATCACAGATCTTGCAGCTACTCATTTTATTAAGAACAATATAAGCATTAGCATCGTAAATAAATATATATGTGGTACTAATCCTTATCCTTGAAAGGTTTGGTAGATGCTCACAGAGGTGATAGTGACGGAGGTGGGGTCCAATGGCCCATGCTCCTCACTGTCCTCATCCACTCTCTCCCACACAATCTCTATCCTGCAAATGGCACAACATTATCACCCCCATTTGTGTGCACCACGATCCAATCTCGTGTGCACTCTTCGGAGCTATCATTACTTCTCCCTTTTCCTTTTCAACTGGGAACTTGATGCAAATGTGAATTAAAAGCTCATGTTTTCAGTTGTGACACATAGTTGCTTGGTGTTTTCGATGCTCTACCTTGTGCTTTTGACACTTGGAGACTTTGCACATCGTAGTAGTACGTTCCATCATATTTCGGATGTATGTTTACGTTCAGATCAAAATAATGCTTAGCTCACGGAAAGTTTAGGTAGGGATTTTTAGTTTCAGGCACTGTACTTCGGCCAGTGTTATCTTCTGGTATGGTGGGTCCTTGTCGGCCCAGCAAATCTCGTGTGTTAATTTGTCTTGATTAGTACTATAGTACCAACTGTGAGATATTTAGAGGGACCAGCACTATGAGACAACAAACACTAGCGCTGGCCAAGGTATCTATATATCTAATCTCAAAGGGCTACTTCAGAACTGAAAAACAGTTTAAAAAACATTCCAAAGGTATTGACATGCATGTTTCATTACACAAATCTCATGGATGGATGATACCACAACATGGATCAAGTGGTTAGTAAAATATTATTTCACACAAATCTTGAGACGATCACAAGATGGATGCAATGATTAATAATAAAAACTGTTTGCAAAGAATGGAGGGGTGAAATAGCAAATGCCAGGGAAGATGCACCTCTCCCTGTGAAAAGGAAAAGGTCAAGATGCAGAGGAATAGCAGGGATAAACAAGAGTAAGTGAAGTACTACTCCATAGAAAACAACACAAGAGCTTGTTGAATCCAATGTAACATTTGGATTTCATCGCTCAGTGATCCCCGCTACTGTCCCTGTCGTCCTAGCCTTATGCACGAACAAAATCCCGTGAATCCGATATCTGAATTTTTCACTAATATATTACAGAAAAAGTAGGTTCATTTTGGAAATGTTGTCATAAGCATAAATGCCGAGACGAGGCTTAAACGATGGTGGTGGAGGAGACGACGCCACCTCTTTTTCGATCAACATGGAATCATTCCCAAAGATTTAGTTAATGCCAAACATCAATACCCCGAAGCTAAATAGGGGTTTAACTCCAGGGATTTGCTCAAACAGTTCATGAAATAGTGTACCGCATTTTTTGGATGTTCAAATGATCATTTGACGCGATTTCTACACCGAATCTATTTAAATTACAAAATTTCACATGTATACCACTGCTATGCCAACTATACGAAGACAATAACACTGACACAATGCTCCGTACGGAACAAAGTAGAATATAATATTTTCACAGGGAAGAAAACAGTTAACTTCTGCTACATTGTTCTCTTTAGCTCGAAGATTCCTACGAAAATCTTGCATCCAAGTTGGTCTTGGGGACACGACTAAAGACATCCTATATAACCACTGGCAATAGTTTCTTCGAGAGGAAAACACCGAAAGCCCGTTTGAATAATGTGTTTTTTTCGTTCCTGCAGAAAATGAACCTGTTCCTACGATATTTCGGTAAAATTTGTGTGAAGTTCCTGCGAAATTCGTGTTTCGGAAACCCCAGAGGTACTAAAAAGAGTGAACTGTTATCCTGTTTGTTTGAGCTTTTTCTGGCTTCTGGACTTTGGCTTCGAAGCCAGAAAAGCACATATTTACCTGCTTTTGGCTTTTGGCTTCAAAAAGCCTGAAATGACTTTTGTTTCAGGCTTTTTGAAGCCAAAAGCCAAAAGCAGGTAAATATGTGCTTTTCTGGCTTCGAAGCCAAAGCGCAGAAGCCAGAAAAAGCCCAAACAAACAGGGCCTAAGAAAATGATAAGAAATAGAAATGAAGATGAAGGTTCCAACTACTAACCACCTACATACCTCATTCTTCCTTCCTCCCTCTTTCCTCCTCACCAATAGAGAAAACCTTAGATACGACCTAATTTAACAATCCCAGCATTCTCCTCCTTCCCCCAATCCCCATCTTCACCAACCCAGCCTCCCCTTTTACCATTTCCACCCCAAAAATCAAAGAAAAAGTGCAGATTTCCAGCTCTTATCATCGTCATCGTCACATCCCATCCCCAAAAAACTCCTATAAAAAATGGATGGAGCCATCACCAACACCACCAAGATCCTGTCCTTTTG
Source organism: Stipa capillata (assembly GCA_019208055.1). NCBI lineage: Eukaryota > Viridiplantae > Streptophyta > Magnoliopsida > Poales > Poaceae > Stipa > Stipa capillata. The sequence continues at coordinate 839,298 of JAGXJF010005405.1, forward strand.
TGCGACCTGACACCTCCAACTCGTTGTAGCTCCACGCAAGATAAAAGAGGCCAAATCTTTTTTCTTCTGCTGTATGTTTTTGGCAAGATTGCATCTTCCCCGTGTGACCACCTGAGAAAGTGAGAGCAAAATTTGTTCTGTCTTTTCCTTTTGAGTTTCTTCCTTCAGGCTTTGGTCATAAACCTCTCATAAAGCTCCTTTTCTTGGCTCTTAATCTCGTCGACAGGGTCGGAAACCCCAAGGATCTCCAGAGTCCCGCTCCAAGATCCCGAGCTTTTCTGTGTTCTTCCGTTGCAATCCGCAGGAATCCCTGGAGAAAGCGCAGGAATTTCCGTCGGAGGTCGATGAGCTTCCGTTCTTGACCGGTTCTTGATCGCATCCTTCCTCAAATTCCTGACATTTTTTCGTTTCTTGATCCAAGGTGTCGCGGCGTCCGTGCGGTTCTTGATCCGGGGTGCGCGCAGGGGACTCGCCAATGCAGCCGGACACGAGCGGCGACGCCGGCGCCAGCGCCGGCGTGAATGCGAAGGTGAAGCTGCCGCCGCCGGTGACCACCGCGCCGGCGGCGTCGTCGGGGCGGCCCGTGTCGGTGCTGCCGCACAAGACGGCGAACGTGCGCGACCACTACCGCATCGGGAAGAAGCTGGGGCAGGGGCAGTTCGGCACGACATACCAGTGCGTGGCCAAGGAGGACGGCGGCGAGTACGCGTGCAAGTCCATTCCCAAGCGCAAGTTGCTGTGCCGGGAGGACTACGAGGACGTGTGGCGCGAGATCCAGATCATGCACCACCTCTCCGAGCACCGCAACGTCGTCCGCATCCGCGGCGCTTACGAGGACGCGCTCTTCGTGCACATTGTCATGGAGCTCTGCGCCGGCGGGGAGCTGTTCGACCGCATCGTGGCCAAGGGGCACTACAGCGAGCGCGCCGCCGCGCAGCTCATCAGGACGATCGTCGGGGTCGTTGAGGGATGCCACTCGCTTGGCGTCATGCACCGAGACCTCAAGCCGGAGAACTTCCTGTTCGCCAGCACCGCTGAGGATGCGCCACTCAAGACCACGGATTTTGGGCTATCCATGTTCTACAAGCCTGGTATGGATGTTCCTTTGCTTTACATTGCTCAAATTGGCTGTCAATTCAGTGTTGTTTATTTTTCATACTGTCAGTTCTTGGTGTAAAGATGGCCTGCTGATGTTAATGTTGGAGGTACCTGCTAATGTTTGCATTAGAATGACCGCTTGGAGCTTTGTTAATAAAATTACATGATCAAGCTGATTTAACTTGGCAATAGTTGTTCGCATATATTTGTTCATTTTACTGGAGTCATGATTTGGCGTTGCTTTGGTAATGGGAGGAGATGGCATTGAAACCACGTTGGAGTTCCAATCTAAAATCATAATAAGTGTGAGTTATTGAAGTTATTGACAAAAGTAATTTTTCTGGTATTAGTGAATGGTAAGGGTGGTGCTTGTGGGGTTTATCTCGTTGGAATCTTGAATGTATGCCAAGAGTTGTTTTCTTTGGAGATTATGATGGTTGCAAGATGGTAATTTGGGAATGAACCATGTAATTTCGTAATGTTCATAAGATTACTATTTATAATCTTGATATGAGTGGGAAGAGAACTGTGTTCATATAGCCAGCCAAGTCTAGTTCGAGTTTCGAAACAAAGTTTAGATTAATTGCATGTTGCAAATTTGGTAGGAAGGTACTGTAAAAATGCATGATAGTATCTACTGTAAAAATGCATCATAGTATCTATTTTGCTATCACTATCATCAATCTAGTTGTTATTCTTCTAGTGCACAGTCTGGATTTGATATTTCTATCTGGCATTTGGATTCTCCTCTGTGAATTTTGACTCATATTTTGCTAGAAACTTCTATTTGAGTCACACTAGGTTTGTTGAAATGTTTGTTTCCATTTCCTCAGGTGATAAATTCTCTGATGTTGTTGGGAGCCCTTACTATGTTGCACCCGAGGTGCTTCAGAAATGCTATGGTCCAGAAGCTGATGTCTGGAGTGCTGGGGTGATTCTGTACATTTTACTATGTGGTGTTCCCCCATTCTGGGCAGGTAACTATTTGCCATTAAACCATTGAATTAGTAAGCCTCTCCAAATTCTCACGTTTTCCACTGTCATGTCTGCTTTTCTGTTCTCAGAAACTGAAGCAGGGATCTTCAGGCAGATCCTTCGAGGCAAACTTGACTTTGAATCTGAACCCTGGCCTAGTATCTCCGAGAGCGCTAAAGATCTAGTCCGTAATATGCTTTGCCGGGATCCTACAAAGCGACTCACTGCTCATGAGGTTCTCTGTAAGTCCACCCCTTCCTTGTCACTTGCTCAAGTGGTTGGGTGTAGGTGTGTCACATAGGATACCTTTTTTATCTGTCAGGTCACCCATGGATTGTTGATGATGCTGTGGCGCCTGATAAGCCTATTGATTCTGCTGTTTTGTCAAGGCTGAAGCATTTTTCTGCAATGAACAAGCTCAAGAAGATGGCATTGAGGGTATGTAGATTTACTTATGCTTCTCCAATGCACTAGCTGATTCTGCACTTTTAGTTTTATGCATATAGTTCATTGCTAACTTAATTCCTAATATTTGATGCTTCATTTCTATTGCTGTCAGCATTACCTTATTTGCTTGATATACCCAAGCCAACTAACTGTGCATGCCTCTTTCTTCCCATTCTTTCTGCTGGAATCCCACTTTTAACTCAATTATCAAAGCCAATTATTAAGATCAATCATCTTTGGAGTACAGAGGATACCACTCATCTATTGCTTTTATTCTGTAACCATACACGTTTAGTGAAGGAATGATTGAGCCTCTTGATGTGCCTGCTTCCTTTCCTCTATTTTGCTACAATATTTACCAATTTGTTTGACCCAGATGGCTTTCTGACATCTAAAATGGTTTTGTTCAAATCCATTTTCCAAAGAAGAACATTATTATAGGATATGAGTTATTGGATTGATATTGCTATTAAGTCCCCCATATTTTTGTCATTTGTTTGTGAATTGATTACACATCCTTGTTCATTTGGAGTCCTGGACTGTTGATGCATTATAAAGATTGCAGAATTTCTCAAATACTTGATACAGAATATGCAACTTGCAATGGCAATTTCAAGCTTTTTCACATACTATAGACATCTTTTTCATTTTTTGCAGGTTATTGCTGAGAGCCTGTCTGAGGAAGAGATTGGAGGCCTAAAGGAGCTGTTCAAAATGATTGATACTGACAATAGTGGAACTATAACATTTGACGAGCTGAAAGATGGTTTGAAAAGGGTGGGCTCAGAATTAACAGAACATGAAATCCAGGCTTTAATGGAAGCAGTGGGTGCTTCTTTACTAGCTGAATAAATGATTCTTTTGTTCAAAAACAAGTATACTACATTCTGCGGATAGTATGTACGTTGTAATTTAGTTTTCTGTGTATTTGTTTCAGGCGGATATTGACAACAGTGGAACCATCGACTATGGTGAATTCATCGCAGCTACATTGCACGTGAACAAACTGGAGAGGGAGGAGAACTTGGTGTCAGCATTCTCATTTTTTGACAAAGATGGAAGTGGCTTCATAACCATCGATGAGCTATCACAAGCATGCCGTGAGTTTGGTCTCGATGATGTTCACCTTGAGGATATGATCAAAGATGTCGACCAGAACAATGTGAGTATTCTTCGTACTTAATCTACTCAGTCCATCTCCATACTATTCCTGGTGTGGTTGTCGCCAATTAATCTCTGTATTGTCTTCAGGATGGGCAAATCGATTACAGTGAGTTCACGGCGATGATGAGAAAGGGGAATGCTGGTGCGGCGGGAAGGAGAACCATGCGGAACAGCTTGCATGTGAATCTTGGTGACATCTTGAATCCCAGCAATAGCTAACTCAGTATGGGAAGGAAAGGCCGGGCTTGGTGGATGCCATTTTCTGGGAAGTTTTTGCATGGCTCATCAGCTGGAGTAGTCTAAGAGGGCGCATTGTTGAGTAATTGCCCTGTGGTATTACTGAAAGATTTTCGTAGTAATAGCTAGACAGAGAAATGGCATGCTTTCTTCCTTGTAACCAAATCTTAGATGCTGGAGGTGAACTTATACGTATCCTGTTTCCTGTCAATTGCCAGTGTAGGTTGATGCTAAAGCCTAGATGTCACTGCAGTTTCTTAAATTTCCAGGTCCTGCTTCCTGAGTCCTGACCAACTTGTTTACACAGTGACGAGGTACTATAAAATTAACGAACATATTATTTCTAAACAAATTTGAATAATGGATGCATTATTATAAACATGAATTAACCCGTTAAATTCTTATTAATTGTAAATAGAATAAATGGACTACACAATTGTGCAACTGCATATATTCTAACATGTTGTCGTATCGCCTTTTTTGATCTTTTGAGGTGCTCTATCTCAATAACAGGCGCACATGATCATAAAAGCAATTTGTATCCCCTTCAAAAACCAAAGCGGAGTCGGTGCAACCATACTTTCGGGTTTTTTGAACTTGTGAGTTTTCAAGATTTTCCAAAAATAAATTCAATGATCGGACGTGTCAGAGTCAAAAAGTTTCCAAAAAATTTGGAACAAAAAGGAAGAAAATTTCATACTGATAGGACATGTTCCCAGTATCGTATCAATTTTATCGCATTAGGGACTAGTGATAGAGCATGTTAGAATTTTGTTTGAACTTTATAGAACATGTAGAATATGTATACATGCGTTTGTGCTCAAAATTCTGATTACTGGAGTAATTGTTTTTCTGAGAGGAGATTACTGGAGTAATTAAATAGCTAAGTAAGAAATTTGGGTCCTTTCATATGCGGAGAACCCATCCAAAACCCCGCTAACCTTCTCACCCTCCTCCCCAATGCCGCCGCCGCCGCGACTGCTCGCCGGCAGCGAGCACCATCCGCCGCCCACGTCTCCCACCTCCCCAGAGCACCCCTTCCTCTCGGCTCACCTCCTCCTCCCCTCCCCGTCCCCCTCCGACCTCTCCTCCCCGCACCTCCCCCACGCCCTCGCCTTCTCCTTCCTCACCTACCCGTCCTCCTCCCCTCCCCCGGGCCACCGCCTCCTGCTCCTCCTCCTCCACGCCGCCGGGGGCCGCTTCCCCGCCTTCTACCCGGCCTTCGCCTCCGCCCTCCTCTCTCTCCCCTTCCCCCTCCTCCTCCCCCACCCCCGCGCCCGCCTCCTCCTCGCCGCCGCTGAGCTCGCCCGCGCCGCCGCGCCCGGGTTCCCTCACCTCCTCGCCTCCCTCCTCCGCCACGTGCCCTTCCACGGCGACGCCCGCCTCCTCGACCTCCTCCGCGAGCGCTCCTCCTTCCTCGCCACCGAGGAGCCCCAGCTCCTCGCCTCCGCCGTCTACGCCTTCCTCCGCCTCCTCGCCAGGAACCGTCTCGCTCCGGCCCCGAGGAGCGCCGAGTGCAGGGACTGCGAGGAGTGCAAGAATTCGAAGAACCTCGAAGATTGCAGGGAGAAGCTGGTGTCTTTCTGCGTCTCGGTGCTGCGGGATCACTTCCAAGTGTGTGCGCTGATCATCGGGAGGGACCTCGTGAGGTCGCTCCATGAACTGGTGCTCATGCCGGAGTTCCGGGAGCTGTGGAAGGACTTAATGCTGGGCCGCGACATGGACATCGGCCGGGTTTGCACACCGGGCTGGTGCACCGCCGTGGCCATCTCACCGGAGATGGAGACGCAGCTGCTGTTCTTGATGAAGAACGTGAAGTGGGGGAGCCAGAAGAGGTACCAGCTGTGGTTTGCGAGGAAGCACTTGATGGTGCCTGGAGGGGAGGAGAGGATACCGGACATTGTTCGGTTCATATGCTGCGGATACCACCCAACGAATGAGGTTATACAGTCCGGCGTCATTGCCCGCTGGGCGGTCATTGGCTGGTTGCTGACAAGTTGCGGCAAGGGCTACATCTTGGCAAATGTGAAGTTGGCGCTGTTCTATGACTGGTTGTTTTTCGATGAGAGTAAGGGTAATGTCATGAACATTGAGCCTGCAATGCTACTGATGGTGAACTCAGTATCTCAGTATACAGATATCACAAACATGCTACTTGAGTTCTTGTTTCTTCTGATTGAGAATTATGAGGTGCGGAGGAAGGAGGCCATCGCTCAGTGTGTGAGGTGTGCATTTATAGTGCTGGTGAAGAAAGGAGTGGTCCCATCATTGGAGTTGTTGACATGCAGTGAGAAGCTAGCGCCATTGCTGAGGCAGAAGCTTGTTGCATTTTTATCTAGTACCAGTCCTGGAGCAGCTGAAGAAGCTTGCGGGAAACCAATCAATGAGGTTTCTAAAGCAACAGAGTTGAAGAAGAGAGTTTGCTCAAACTAGATGTCGCAACCTTCTGTGTCCGGAATGAACTACAGTCAGCACCAATTCACCAGCAATTCCTCCTTTTGGATGCACTGGGAAGGCATACAAAGAGGAATTACAAGGCTTTATGAGTATCACAACTCGCAAGGAGTGGAGATAGATGAAGACATCCTTTGAAGGAGCAAAAGAAACTCATCACCAGCTTGCTTGTGGTCCTCACCAATATGTACAGAAACACATCCAATCACAGGCTACCCTGACAGTGAAACTAAATTAGAAATCAACCTCGGTTGTGTTCAATTAATACTGATAATGCCACAGTATATGGAGATCATGAGCATTATGCTTGATTTTTTATTTCTGCTGTTGAAAACTATGACGAGTTAAGACCTTGCTCAAACTATGGTATATTTGATTGATATGCAGCCGAACACATATGTATTGGGTACAACGAGGGATTATTTCATTGTTTATATGTTCATCTGAAGGATAAAATGCATTTAACTGAAGGATAGGCTGTGTTTCTTGTGATTCATTTCAAATTAGCTTCAAATGTGATGAATTAAAGTGCTGGCAGCAAAGGAATAACTCTGTGTACAATATAGGAATAACTCTGTGTACAATATAATCTCCCTGAATTGATTAAAGAAGCCTCAATGAGCTTTTTGAACCGACAAGTTTGAGATGGATACACAATAGATGCATTAACAGATGTGTTCAGAGTTAAGACCTGGTGTTCGCATGTGCTACAGATATCATGCACATCAAGCTTGTCACAGTGGATGTTTTTGTGCAGGCATGCTAATATTTACAAAAAAGGTCATATACACCGCAGGGAATCTATGGATGTATTTCTCCTGAGTTATAGGAGATCATCTGATTTAGGTAGGCCAACCTTATGTACTTGTAAACAATTTGTAACTATCAGCTTTTGTTCTTCAATAGTAAAATCCCATTCATGGTACTTTGTGTCTTTCCTTTTTATTGAGAGCAGTAGGTGCCATATACCAACTTGCTCTCTGATGTTTATGTTTTTGGTGAGTAGTAGACCAGGGTGCCCAATTTCTTTTCTGCTTTACCCTGTAATGTTTTCAAACATCTTCACTCTGGAAGAATATGCATATTTATGTCCTTGTTTCTCCAATTTTCTCCTAGCCAGTGTGTGACACTTCCTAGTTCCTACTAATGCATTGTGAAATTAAATACTGTATGACATTTTGTAATTTCAGATATTTTAGTAAGGGTAGGAAAAGAGCATTTTTTCCCTAATTGAAATCATCATATATGAGGAGTCATCAGGGTTCAGGGATGATATGCAAGATTGCATCATGGTTGGTATCCTCTTGATGGCATCCTTGGCTGGGGGTTCTCAAGTTAGTGGTGGATGTGCCTTGTGCAAGCAGACACTTAGGCACAAGGAGGAGCAGCACTCTCTCAGATCCAGAACAAAGAATGGTGTGTGCCACACAAGCCACTCTGCATGCTACAAACAACTCACAGCTGGAGTTGTTATCACCAAAAGACTGACTGAAAAAACTGATGTATTCAACTGAACCAACGGTTGCTGGACAAATTTATGGATGTTATATATCAGGGCATCTCCACCGTCGAAAGATGCTTATGGGCAATACTTCTTGGTGAAATGCACCCACAGAAACCCTGAATTGTTCATTAGCCAATAACCTCCTTAAGGCCAAGAACGTTCAGACAATATATATGGACCGTGTAGCGCAAAATTTCGGTATTACAGATTTTACATGGTACACAGAAAAGGGAAAGAGATCATAGAGAAAAGCATGTGCCAGAGCCAGGACAAAGGAGGGTGCCAAGAGGATTGGAGCAAACAAAGCACAGCCATTCATATCCAGAAGGCCAACCTCCACCTCACAACTCATATCCCTTGTGTGCCCAGGTGCTCACCCTTAAATCTGAGCAGTTGCTGCACTTCTCACTAAGGAAAGACTGCAAGCTGAAGCTGTGCCAAAGAGAGGGTCGCACTTGATCTGCTTGCCTTCGGAACCGGAAACAATGGCGTCTGCTACTCTCCTCAAATCGTCTTCCTTCCCAAGAAGTCTGAATGGGGCGCCACGCGCCAGGCTGCTGCTCCCAAGCAGATGACCGTCTCCATGGTTGTCCGTGCCAGCGCATACGCTGATGAGCTCGTCAAAACCGCGGTATGCTTGCTTAAGACCAACGGTATAATTCTACAATTTTTGCCATGCATATGCATGTATTAGTTTTATGGGCAGTAACTTATGTTATCCACTTTACTTCAATGGCAAATCGAGAACTAGATGTATTTTCAAGATAGATATAAGAATTATATCACCAATGACTCAAATGGATCCTTATTAGGGGGAATATAATCACTGTAAGTTCTGTTTATCAGTATTCAATGATCGTAAGGTCAAAATGATTAAACAAGAGGCAAATCTTCAGTTGTTTTGATCCCAACATGATTCAAATATACTGATACCACTAGACCATATCTACATTTTCACCATATGCCGTTCTATATTGCAGTAGTACAGTAACTTTTCTATCTTCTTTACCACTGCAAGCTAAATAGATGTGATTGCTGAACCAAAAGAACTTGGGAAACTCAAAACGTAAGTGATACATTTGTAAATTAGACATCTGCAGTAAGATTTAAGAAACATGACACGGTTAATCACCAGTTTCTGTAATGATAAGACAGGAAATCAGGAAGCGTTAGCATACAGAATTTTGACAACTCAAAGAATTTCAGTGACATTTCAAATTAGTTGAATTCATGTGTCCTGCTTAAGCTCAATGATCCATCTAAAGGGTCATAACTCATAAGAAAACCACAATTAGCCACAGTTTTCTACTACTAATCCTAACTAGCATACGTCATCTACTTTAGATAAGTAAAAGCTTTTTAAACGAGTAATTTTTTCATTCAATTATGGTCCAGAGGATCACAAGCTTTATTCTTCTTGCTGCAGAAAACCATCGCATCACCAGGAAGGGGTATCCTTGCCATGGATGAGTCGAACGCTACCTGCGGCAAGAGACTTGCCTCAATTGGCCTTGAGAACACTGAGGCCAACCGCCAGGCTTACCGGACACTCCTTGTCACTCCACCAGGCCTGGGAAATTACATCTCTGGTGCTATCCTCTTTGAGGAGACACTTTACCAGTCGACTGTAGATGGCAAGAAGATTGTTGACATCCTTGTTGAGCAGGGCATTGTTCCCGGTATCAAGGTTGACAAGGTAGGCACACTGACTTCACTCCAAACTGACGCATGATTTTTTTTTGTTGTTTCCCTTATTAGAGCTCTTATCAAGACCAATTCTATGTTTGGCGAATTGTTCTGATAATTTCAATTGCAAAAATAAAAAACTTTGGATCAGTATCTGCATCTAATTTCAGAATATAGTAAACTGACAAAGTGATCTTGAGACATAACTCAAATTACTTCATACTTCTATAGCTGCATAAGAACTAAGCATATGTATCGTCATCATACTTGTGAAACAGAACAGCATATTCGTAAACTAATGAAGATACAAACTGCTACTATTACTAATTCATCAGAATATTCATATATACTCTTGTATAAACTAAATGACATGGTTCTCCATGTGGCAAACTGTATAGTGACCAGCAAAAATGATGAACCCAGGTTTATTTCAAGCTCAAAGAACATAACATTCTTCTAAACTATTGCTCATTCTCAGGGTCTTGTGCCACTTGTTGGCTCCAACAACGAGTCATGGTGCCAGGGTCTCGATGGCCTTGCCTCGCGTGAAGCAGCCTACTACCAGCAAGGCGCACGCTTCGCCAAGTGGTGAGAAATTTGCACCTACAATGACAGTGTCTTACCTTCCATTATGTCATAGCTCCCTGCTCCCATGCATGACATGAAGTTTTCTTGCAGGCGCACTGTTGTCAGCATCCCCAACGGCCCATCTGAACTTGCTGTCAAGGAAGCTGCCTGGGGCCTTGCCCGTTATGCTGCCATTTCTCAGGTATTCTTGCCCTTCTCTAACAGATCAAACTTCTATAGTACAACGGACATGCACAAAATTGTAATGATATGTATACCTCTGATTTCTTGATGTTCTAGGACAACGGACTGGTGCCAATTGTGGAGCCTGAGATCCTGCTCGACGGTGAGCACGGCATTGAAAGGACCTTCGAGGTCGCGCAAAAGGTGTGGGCAGAGACGTTCTACTATATGGCTGAGAACAATGTCATGTTTGAGGGCATCCTCTTGAAGCCAAGCATGGTTACACCTGGTGCTGAGTGCAAGGACAGGGCCACCCTGAGCAAGTAGCCAGCTACACCCTCAAGCTCCTCCACAGAAGGATCCCTCCTGCCGTCCCTGGCATCATGGTCAGTGCCCTCCCTCCTCCTACCGGCCCAGTAGCTTCACCTAAATGCACAATCACGGAGCATCTTAGGTTTTCGTTCTTGCATGTTTTATTTGTTCAAGAATATGTGATGCTTTCGACAAGAAAAAAAGCAACTCTCACCACCAGTTTTCATATTAATATATTAATTAAAAGTGTAAAATACTATATAAAGTACATCCTATAACAAATAACGGTACTATTTCCACACGATCAATCGAAGCAACTTTATACATATTAGCGGTCAATATCAATGAAGTTCGACCACTCAAATCCTAAAACGTAATATATTTCTGAACAGGGGATGTAATAGCTATCTCGATAAACCTACATTTTCCTTTGTCCGCTCAAATTAACCTGTTCGTCTTGTTGTAAATGTTGCCTAAGAAAGAAGAAACTGCAAAAGCCACAAATCATTTGCAGATGCTTACATAAATCTACTTCCCTGCGTGCAGTTCCTGTCTGGTGGTCAGTCCGAGGTGGAGGCAACTCAGAACCTGAACGCCATGAACCAGGGCTCCAACCCGTGGCACGTCTCCTTCTCCTACGCCCGGGCGCTCCAGAACACCTGCCTCAAGACGTGGGGCGGGCGGGCGGAGAACGTGAAGGCGGCGCAGGAGGCGCTGCTGCTGCGCGCCAAGGCCAACTCCCTGGCGCAGCTCGGCAAGTACACCAGCGACGGCGAGGCCGCCGAGGCCAAGGAGGGCATGTTCGTCAAGAACTACAGCTACTGAGCGAGCTATACGTATGAGTGCTAGCACCTTGAGCTTGACGGCACTGTAGCCAGTGTGTCGTCAGTCGTTACAGGTTGAGACTCTGAGAGATGAACAAAAAAGTATACTGCATTTTACCCTAAGTAAAGAACTTGGAATGGTTTACTGCTGTATTCGCATGATTTCTAGAGCACTGTTGCCTCTGTTTGCCGATCTTCACTAGAGAAATCATGAATCTCTTTGTGGCGTGTTTTCATTTTTGCTCGAATCCTTTGATCAGGCGCGCTGGTAATTCGTTTGAGAAGAACATACCGATCTGAGTTCAAGTCCAAGCGGATGGAGTGGCCAACGCCACCCTTCTGCTCGGTGCTCTCTGTGTGGCATGTGAATTTGGCTACTGCAAAGTGTTTTTGGGACTTGGATTTTGGATATGAAAGATCAGCACTGCATTGCTGAATGACAGTCTGTTTCTCCATTTGTTATATTAGACTTCTTGAAATGCAGAAATTTTACAGGTATAGTCCGACTCTCGCGGGGTTTGAAAATTTACCACGTTCGATAGAATGCGCAACTTTTACGCATGGCTTCTTCTTAATACGAATTAACGGGCAAACCAGAGAATAAATCTCAGAACATTGTAGATCTAATTAAGTGGGTGGCTCTCGTGCTCCCTAGTCCCTACCTATACTTTTGTCTGTTCCCGTCGTGTGGCAGCAAACGTGAATGCGAGATCTTCCTTGATCTTTTATACGCCCGTGAACTACGTACTCACAAGCCACATGGATTGTGAATTCCTGCATGGAATTTCGAGTCTAAATCCATCTTTATATTAAACGTAACAAAAGAAGAAAGGACATCTGTTGTTTTCTCAAGAACTCGAATTGTACAGGTTTTCGCTTGTTTTAACGTAGGGTGAGTTTGAAGTTGAAATTTTGTATGTACTACAGCAAATCGATCATGAATTATATCATGAACTATTTTTTTCAGAATCTTTCATAGTTTCACGCCATTTGTTAGTTCAAGTGTACGAGTATCACACGCGACATACAAGACACATCCCGAGGCTGAGGGACGGCCACCTGGTGATGACATAATCTCACGGGAGCGACTTGGGTGCACTAGACGTGTTAGATGTACTTATACATCAGGCCTCTAGTTTACCATTCAAAAAGTCACGTATCAATTCTAAATAAGTTTACAACATCCACATAACATCCATTTCCATGGCACAAAAATTTAAATCCAAGTTAGATCCACACAAGAAGAAAGAAGAAAGACTTGATAATATACTAAATCTGAAATGAATAATGTTACAAAGTAACTTGGTATTGTTCATAATAAAAAAATTTCGATGTATGAGTTAAATTTTAATCTGAAATTTTATGACATAGTAGATGCATCTAACGTGAATGTTGTCAAATTGTTCCGGACTTGTTTATGACATTTTGAATATTAAACTAGAAATCTGCTGTGCGAGTGCAATTTTTTTGAGAGGATTGCACGAGTGTACTTAAGTCCGACGGGCCAACACAAAGGAGGTCACCGCCGTTGGCCGCACCGTACGCCGACCACAGCAGGCTAGGCCGCGGGTTCGCCGGAGCTCCACACTGAGCCTGACGGCGAGAAGACTGGATGCCCAACTGTCGGGAGGCGCAGGCGCGGAGGAGCCCGCTCCGGTGCGCCGCCGCCGGGAAGGCCGCGTTACTCCGGTGCCGGCTCGTGGAGGTCTTCCATTGATGGGAGGGACAGCGATAGATCGTTTTCCTCATCTTCCAAGAATCGGAAGCGGCAGCGTCGTCGTCAGCTTCGTTGGATGGATCATGGAGGTATGCAATAATGCTAGATTATGCGCAATGTGTACAAGGGTTCTCTTCTTGAATTTTGCATTGTCCCTTGATCCAAATTAACATGGCCATGTATGGGAAGAACACTTGGTGGGCTCAACTGATAGAATCGTAGAACCAGCCAAATGCTGACAAAACTAGTAAACCGAACAAATTGGAAATGTAAAAAATTTCTGGGTTGTCAGTTCTTGTCTGAAAATTTCTTGTGAGAGTTCGGTTCTCAGAACTGCCAATGCAAGAAGTTCTATTCTTAGCAACCTGAAGCAAACATTTAGTAATTTATGAAGTGTCTGTACCACCCTCAGGTAATGGAGACATGGTTCAGATCAGACCCCCAATTTGCAGAAGGTTTAACCAATCCATAGTGTGTCAGTAAGACCAAAAACCATCTCAAAAAAAAAGTAAGACCAAAAACACTGCATTTCATCAGGATATTGTTACTTATTTGCTGCTACTCCCCGATTCATTCATGAAATTGACTTAGGATGGGCAGACCCGTCAAGATCAAAATCGGAGGGCAACACGCAAGCTTTCCATTTGTTAAATTGCAGTTGAGGACTAGTGTGCACATACTAACTGTAGATGGCTTAAATTCTGTGCGTATTACTGCCAGTGTGATGGTAACATCAAAGGTCAGATATAACAGGTATTAAAGAACATCAAATTACTAGTTACAACCTGCTGCCATCCGATGCAGGACACAGGAGAGAAAAAGATAGTAAAATACATCACGTTGCAAGCTTCTTCCAAAGAGGAGGGTAAAAGATGTAACAATCCATCAACGATGACCGCAAACAACATAAACAACAACATGTAGGTAACAACAAATTAGGACCCAAACAAGAATTTTCCACACATACTATGCAGACCACAAAGTCCTTTCCATCCACCCGATGCAGTGAACTTGTTCAAGGTGCTTCTTTCACTTGCTCCAGAAGTCCATTTCTCGTTATAAAAAATCATAGAGTTAGCATACTGCAGGCACACACTACATGGTAAACTACATATAGTGATAAAGGTTCAAGAATCAAGAAGTACATAAGCATGTACTGACCATAGTATGGGGGCATACTAATTTGTGTAGCTGCTTGGAGATATGTCGTTCATTGCTTCACTCTCCCTTTGGTTTTGATTCGCTGTATCTGTCTGACCATTTCTGCGCTCTCTTCCCATCCTAAAGTTGCTTGTCTCGGACTCCTGATAGCTCTCAGTTACATACCTTGTTAGGTTGCTCCTGCATTGGTCGGATGTTGCTGGTTTCAGTATTATTGTCCTGAGGTGCTTGAGCATTGCCTTCAGGTACGTCATCCTTGTCCCATAGGCTACTCTTCTCGATGCCACAGTGCCAAAGCAATGCCCAGATGAGGGTTATGAACTCGCCTCCTGACTCGAGTCTATCCTTGTGATCTGCTGCACTCCAACTTGGGGCGATGTGCACAAGTAAATCAGCCCACACTCCAGCTAGAATCTTCCAGTGGATTTCTTTATCCATGCTGATCAGGTCCATGCCTAGAGTAGCACCTTGCTGCACTATGTTCATACTCAGCCTATCAGCCGGATTGACTTGTCCAGCTTCCTGCGCTATTACCATAAGTTTTTCATACCTACACTGCATCGAGTTACAATCTTTGAGTTGTTCGCAAGCATTTTCTAAGGTTTCCAGAAAGATCAAGTCTGGTACAACAAAACTATCTGGCAACAGTTCTAACCGAAAAAACTGCAGATAAGCACAGTACCGTGACAAGCTGGTTGCAATATGGTAACTAATCTTCAGTTCACCATCCAGATGGACATTCTCGTTAACAAGGTAGGGCTGGGAAGTGCAGCAGCACAAGGTTTTCAGATATGACCAGGCAGAGTGCAGGAACCCGGGGTTGGTTAAGTCAATTCCAGTCTTGCGCAAGCTTGATCTCGCAGATGCTGGTTGCGATGTGCCACACCATAATGACCTGAGAGCACGTGCCTAGGTCAAGGCAGGCCCATCTGTACCGTGGAAACTCGTTGAGTGCACCCAGCGATGGGATTCCTCTGGGCAGCTGAGGGTTGTCGAGGCCTATGCGGCAGAGCGCCTGTAGGATTTCTGTCTTTACACATAAAGGGATCTTGATAGCTTTACTAGACTTTCTTCCATTTGATTTCTCTGGAATCTTTCCAAGGGTAATAGCATTTGCCAATTTCCAAAAGGATGGTGTTGGAGAGAGGTACAACGTTGTTCGGGTTCTCGTCGACACTCTCCATCGTCGGGGCTGTCTCCAAGAAGCCCACTCTCTGTCGTCAGGACCGTCTCCGACTAGCCCACTCTCCGCGTCAAGGCTGTCTCCGACGAGCCCGCTCTCCATGTCGGGGCCGTCTCCAACGAGCCCGCTCTCCGTCGTAAAGGCCGTCGCCGTTCTCCACGTCAAGGCTGTCTCCGACGAGCCTGCACGCGAAGCCATCACGTTCTCCAAAAAGATTCTTCTAAAGATTCTCCCAAAGATACCTAGGAATATTCTCCTAAGATTCCCTAGGGATGGGAAAATAACCATAATGCCCTTATGAGTTTCCTCCCATGTGAGGGCAAAACTGTAATCTCACACTTTTCTCCATTTTCCCTATAAATAGCCCCTTGGGGGTAGAGGGCAAATGATCCATTTTTTTTGCTCTCGCTAGCTCTCTCATTTTGTAAGCTCAATTCCTCGCCCCAATATAAACGCTGATTTACGTCGACGACTACCTCGCGCGTATCGCTTCTCGCTCGTTTCCCCAAGCACGCCCGGAGGTCGTCGTAACCGACCGGAGGTGCTACAAATCTACTGTCTAGGCTTATACCTACGACAGATGGACTGTAAGTATATGACTGCAAAAAGTCATACTGGTCAATGCGACATGACATGTGTCGGCAATTTTAGATGTGAAAAATGAACGGATCAAACCCTCCATGAGAGCATTCCTCATGAGCCAAGGTGGGCTTTGCTGCACATACTTGCACACTAGGAGTAATCTTGTCCACTTTGATAGCAGGTATGTGACCATCTCCCAGACCTCCTTGATCATCATGAACAGCATGTACACCCATGTGATGATGACATCAACATTGCATCCATGCACCCAGAGCACAACTGTGTCCTTCGAGGGTTGGTAGACCTTGCGGATGTCCAAGGCCAGCCAGAAGGTGAAAGCGAAGGTCACAATGGACAGAAGGGAACACTCTACGTCGCGGTGGAGTGTGCTCTACGCCACGGGGGAGATAAAGTCGTCCCGACACGGCGACGGAAACGTTGCTCTCGTGGCGGTGAGGGGACCTTCTACCCCACATCGGAGCGGGTTCTACACCACGGTGGAGCCAATGTAATCCCGACACGGTGACGGAGACATTGCTCACATGACGATGAGGGGATTCTCTACACCGCGGTGGAGCGTGCTTTACGCCACGGGGGAGATAAAGTTGTCCCGACACGGCGACGGAGACGTTGTTCACGTGGCAGTGAGGGGACTCTCTACCCCGCGTCGGAGCGGGTTCTACACCATGGTGGAGCCAATGTTATCTCGACACGTGATGGAGACGTTGCTCATGTGGCAGTGAGGGGATTCTCTACACCGCGGTGGAGTGTGCTCTACGTCACTGGGGAGATAATGTTATCCCGACACGCGACGGAGACGTTGCTCATGTGGCGGTGAGGGGATTCTCTACACCGCGGTGGAGCGTGCTCTACGCCACGGGGAAGATAAAGTTGTCCCGACACGACGACGGAGACCTTGCTCACGTGGCGGTGAGGGGACTGTCTACCCTGCGTCGGAGCGGGTTCTACACCACGGTGGAGCCAATGTTATCCCGACACGGCGACGGAAACGTTGCTCACATGACGGTGAGTGGATTCTCTACACCGCGGTGGAGCGTGCTCTACGCCACTGGGAGATAAAGTTGTCATGACACGGCGACGGAGACGTTGCTCACGTGGCGGTGAGGGAACTCTCTACCCCGCGTCGAAGCGGGTTCTACACCACGGTGGAGCCAATGTTATCCCGACACGGCGATGGAGACGTTGCTCACGTGGCGGTGAAGGGATTTTCTACACCGCAGTGGAGCGTGCTCTATGCCACGGGGGAGATAAAGTTGTCCCGACACGGCGACAGAGATGTTGCTCACGTGGCGGTGGAGGGCGATGTTGACGACGAGCCCCTGGTATCACCAAGGGGGCACCAAGGATGCCAATCCGAGAGTGCGCGAGGGCGACATCGACAACGAGCCCCTATGCTTGTGTGCGTTGTCCTAGAAGAGCAAGCACACAAACAAGGCAGAGGTTACGCACACTATATTTTCCCGACGAAATCCTAGTTGACATGACTTCTTGCTCGGTCCCCACGGTCAGCGCGAATTGTCGTAGCTATGGGACTAGACAGTATACTTTAGGCACCCCCAATCGGTTACGTCGACCTTCGGGAGTACCGAAGAAGTACGAACAAGTGTAGTGTCCGTCGAGAGGAGTGCGCGGAGCTGCTGCCGGCGAGATGGAAGGTAGAATACCCGCGTGGAGGATAAATGGGAACTCTCGTGTCGGGGCGAAGTGAAAACCCTCGTATTGATTTCAGGGATTACAGTTTATCTCTAAGAAAAATGGATCCCCTCTCTCTCCCCCCGGGGTCCTATTTATAGGGGTTGAGGGAGGGATGTGAGAAATTACAATTATGCCCATCGGGCAACAACACATTCTTAAGGGTATTTTGGTCTTTTTACAAGAATCTTTATGGAATATTCAAATGCTCTAATATCCTAATACTCGCTATCTAAACGACGTGTTGTCCTTGGCGACGAGGTGAAACACGTCCTCAACGTCCACTGGGACGGAGCGCGGCCTCGACGTCTGCCGAGACGGAGCATGGCCTCGACGCCGTCAGTGATGCCAGTGGAGTTTGTTGATGCTAGGTGAAATAGGCCGACGCAGGGAGGATGATCTTAACGTCGTCAGGGAGAAACTCGTCGGTTCGGAGTAACACGGGGAACCTTCCCCCAACACCTTGTGTCATGGGTACAGTTGCATTTTGAAGTTAAGAGTGACAAATATTCGCAAACGCATGGCACGTTACGAGCATTAACGCAATAACGCAGCATCTAAGGGACCAAAATGTAAAAGGACTCCCACAAGCATGGAATCGCAAATTCGCAATGGACCCAGCGACGGACCGCTCCCCTCCTCCAACATTCGCCGACGGCGGCCAACCGCGGGTTCGCCGGAGACCTACCGGCCGTACCGTACGCCGTTCCTGGCAAGGCCTCGGGCTCGCCGGAGTTCCAAGTACCAAAGCGGCAGCGTCTTCGTCAGGTTCCTTGGATGGATCATGGAGGTACGCAATAATGCTAGATTGTATTCATTGTGTACGAGGGTTCTCTTCTTGAGTTTCGCATAATCCCCGGATCCGAATTAACATGACCATATTTAGGAAGAACAGTTGGTGGGCTCAACTGGTAGAATCATGGAACCAGCCGATCCTGATAAAACTAGTAAACCATACAGATTGGCATCATGGAAGATGCCTGGGTTGTTGTGAATTCTAATCTGCAACTTTCTTGAGAGAGTTCCCAATCCATGAAGTTCTTGGCAACTTGAAACAAACAACTTATTTATGGAGTGCCTGTACCACCTTCAGATAATGGAGACTTGGTTCAGACCCTCAACTTGCAGAAGGCTTAACGATCCGTGTTCTGTCAGTAAGAGGCACAACACTGCATTTCATCAGGAATCAGGATATTTACAATTGCATAGGATGGGATCGAAAAAAAACGCTGAAGCTTTCAAGTGGTTAAATTGCAAGTAGGGACTAGTGTGCCCATTAAGTTCTCTGCATTACCGTTGTAAAGAAAAAAAAAGTTCTGTGCATTACCGCTGCCAGTGTGACGGTAACACCAAAGGTCATAGAAAAAAAGTTCTTAAAGAATATCAACATACAACCTGCTGCTAGATGCAGCAGGCAGGAGAGGAAATATAGCAAAGTAAATCACGATACAAGCTTCTCCCAAAGAGTAGGGTGAAATACATAACAATCAATCAAAGACAACCGTAAACAGGGTTAGCAACAACATCGAGATGACAACAAGAGCCCAAACAAGAGTTTACCGCGCACATCCTTTGCAAACAGCAAACCTTTCTTTCCTTCCAACTGATACAGAGAACTTGTTCGAGATGTTCTTTTCACTTGCTTCGAATGTTCTTCCAGTGAATGTTTCTGGTACTTGAGCATTGCTTTCAGGTACTTATCGCGCCTCCACGCACAGAATGTTGCTGGCAGTATTGTTTTCCTGAGGTACTTGAGCACTGCTTTCAGATACTTGTTGCTCCTCCATGTACTGAATGCTGCTGGCAGTATTATTCTCCTGAGGTACTTGAGCATTGCTTTCAGATGCCTGTTGCTCCTCTACGGACTGAATGTTGCTGGTTTCAGTATTATTTTCCTGATGTACTTGAGGATTGCTTTCAGATACTTCATCCTTGTCCCACAGCTTGCTTTTCTCGATGCCACAGTGCCAAAGCAATGCCCAGATCAGGGTTATGAACTCGCCTCCTGACTCGAGGTTATTCTTGTGATCTACTGCATTCCAACTCGGGGCAATGTGCACAAGTAAATCAGCCCACACTCCAGCAAGAATCTTCCAACGGCTTTTGGTATCCTCCATTTCGATCAGCTCCTTGGCTAGAGTAGCACCTTGCTGCACTATCTTCATACTCAACCTTCGATCCGCACTGCCTTGCACGACTTCCGGCGCTGTTGCCATGAGTTTGCCATACCTGCACCTTGCCATGTTACAATCTTCAAGTAGTCCTCGAGCATCTTGTAAGGTTTCGTTAAAGATCACATCGGGTACAACAAAACTATCTGGCAATAGTTCAGGCCGAAAAGCCTGCAGATAAGCACAGTACCGCGACAAGCTGTTTGCAATGCGGTGATTAGCCTGAATCTCCTTGAATTCACCATGCAGACAGATATTCTCTTGAACAAGGTATGGTTGGGAAGTGCAGTGGCACAAGTTTTTCAAGTATGACGAGGCAGACTGCAGGAACCCACGGTTGGTCTCTTTTTCGAGATCTTGTGCGAGCTTGATCTCACAGATGCTGGTGGCGATGTGCCACACCAGAATGACCTCTGAGCATGTGTGCAGGCCAAGGCAGGCCCACTCGTACCGCTGAAACTCTCCTGTTAGTGATGGGATTTCTCTGGGCAGCTGAGGATTCTTGAGGCCTATGCGCTGGAGCGCCTGGAGGATTGCTGACTTTACACCTTCAGGGATCTTGATAGCTTCACCACGTTTTTTTCCATCGGGTTTCTCCGGAATCTTACCAAAGGTAATGAAATTTGCCAGTTTCCAAAAGGATGCCTTGTAAGTGCATGACTGCAAGAAGTCATACTGGTCGAAGCATCCATGCCATGGATCAGCAATTCTATTGTTGAAGAATGAACGTGTCAGATTAGCCGTGACAGCACTGCCCATGAACCAAGCTTTGTTCTGCACATACTTGCACACGAGGAGTAACTTTGTCCACTTGACAGCAGGTACGTGACCATCTCCCAGACCTCCTTGAACATCATGAAGAGGATGAACACCCATGTGATGATGACATCAACATTCTGCCCATTCACCCTGAGCACAAGGGCATCAGCCGGGGGGTGGTAGACCTTGCGGATGCCCACGCCCAGCCAGAAGGCGATGGCGAAGGTCGCCATGGACTCGAGGAGGCTGAAGCAGAGAGAACCAAGCCCTTGCCAGAAGACCAAAGGGTAGAGGGTATAGAAGTAGTCTCTGACAAATGCAAGCTCTAGCTCCAGGATTCTGAATGCCTGCTTCGCCCCCTCCTCTGCATTCGTGGACGGTTGTTGATTATCAGTGATATTTGAAGTGATTAGATGCTGTGCGCCGAGAATGCTTTCTTTGTGCAGTGTCACGTCTTCAAGCCTGCAGCGAAGCAGCCTCGAAAGTGTGAATGCCAGGCTCATATCCTTGTATCTGTGGCTGTTGTTGTTGTTGTTGTTGTTGTTGTTGTTGTTGGAGATCAGCAGTGACTCAGAGCATCCCAAGATCTTGTCTAGTGTGATCAGCTTACTCTCGTTGACAACCTCAAGATGCAGAGTGTACCCAGGCCTCTTCAAATTGATATTCTGATTGGACTCTCCGCGAACCAGGTACTTCTGACTGCCGTCGTTGTTGTGCTGTCCATGGTTGCTGGCCAGGTGGTTGTCAACATGGCCGCCGGCTGAGCCATTGACCTGTTCACCGCTGGGCAAGAGCTTGCCCTGTTCAGGGTCGCCGGCATGGTTGCGGTCACGCATGTACTCCGGGAGGAACTCTGAGCTCCGGCCATGCCACAGGGACCTTAGAGCCATCTCATGTGCAAAACACCGATATATGCTCCTCAGTACCAGAATGGCCCAGAGTGACCAGAGCGGCTTGGCGAAGTCCAAGCCGCGAGTGCCATTCAAAAACCCTACTCCCAGGAACTTTATCACATTCGCCACCTCCGTGAGCCGCCGCTCGTGGTCCGGGACGCCGTAGCCGGAGAGGTAGCCGAGGCTAGCGCGAAGGCTCACCAGCACGACGGCCCAGACCGGGAACAGCGGGTTCTCGAAGCCCGCGGATTGCATGGCCCCGAGAAGGTACACTACTATCTGGTCGGACAGACCATCGATGGCCTTCAAGACCCTTGTTACGTCGAGCCGCGAGACCGGCAGCGGAAGTAGTCCATGATGAACATCACCATGAACATCATAGTCACCAGTGCCACTAAGATCTCGATGCGGATCAGGACGTAGGTGTGTTCCCTCAGCGTGATGAACAGTGACGAAATCACACTGCGAACGTCCACCATAGTTTGCTCAATTGTCATCCTGCCAAAAGTTTTCGAGGATTAGCAAAGTTTCCAACAGAAAGATAAATGCAAAAGAGAATATAGTAAACCCACTCTACCCCTCTATAAGGAGCCATTCTTTTTACTAGACTCGTTGAAGCGACTATATTGGTGTCAAGATCACCATCCTAGGTCGAATCGATTTCTATTTACAGTAACTTGTGCTTTTACCTCTAATTGGATGCTAGTTGCACAAACTACCTGTATTTGCAAATATTTTCACGTAGTATTTGGTTATCGTTCCAGTATTCAGTCTGTTTTAAAATAGACGTCTTTTTAGAGTTAGGTACAAGAATTAAAGTGTGAATAAATTATCAATATTGCCCTCTAACTATTTTATTTCCATCTCTTTTTTCAAGGCAATAACCAGAGGCAGAGGAGTTAATTAGCTAAGCATGCACTCAAGTAATTAGCTCTTTCTTAATGAGATTGATAAACGGTAAAAGAGAACAAAATGACTTAAACTACATTGAAAATCTAGAAAGATAAATATTTTAAGAAAAAATAAAAGGGCTAAAAAGAATATCTATTTTAAAACGAAGAAACTAGATTACATCTTATATCAGAATCCACCTGTTGGTGCCATACGTAGGTGCTGCATAAGACATGAGGTAGCACACCTCGCAGGAATAGTTGTATAGGTGGGCCACCTCATGTCCTACGTGGACCCTATGAGTGGACCCCAATAAAATGTGCAGCGTTTCGAATAGTAACCCGGTATTATGCGCAAACATTTGCAAACACCCTTGATTTGCACTGCAAGCGTCCAACTAAGGGTTAGAAAGCATAATTTACACTTATTTAACGGGATAGGATCATAGAATCTCGATTCTGCCATATTTCATAAGCACAGAAATATAAGGGAAAATTTTAATTTTGCCCTTAAAAAATTCATGTTCTCATTTCCCCACAAATGATTGCAACCCCTATTAACCTCCAAATCATAACCTTCTTCGTCTGTCTTGTTTCCCCTTGGTTTTCTTTGATAAAAAATTTCAACTCTTCCTTCCACCCATTCACACCCCCTCCCTGCTCACACCCACAACCCCGTCGCTCGCCTTTATCCACATTGTTTATCGGCAGTACCCTCTACCTCCATCCTGCATCGTTCTTCTTCGTGGCTACCCCATCTATGTCATCTCTCTCGTATTTCTTCACCTAGGAGACACTGCTGAGCTCGTTGAGTACACCCATAGATCCTTTCCACTTCTCCACATCATTATGACTGAGTAGAAGCCTAGGAAAAGGAGGAGACCAACACTGTGGAGGAGGAGCCTAGGAAAGAACAATGGTGACAGAGTTGAAGTCTGGGCTAGGGCACCTCGGCCGGAAGAGGAGCCTAAGCGAGATGCACAAAAGAGTACGTTACGGTGCTCTGGCGGTGACAGAGGACAAGGAAGCAGTGATCGTCGAGGAGGTTTGCAAGTGACATGATCGATCCTAGGTGCGTCAGTGGAATGACTAGGAAGGGATAGTGATATGAGAGGAGGGGGTTGGGGGAAGGGAACGACTGCCTAATTTCTTTCTTCATCTTCGATGCTTATATACCTAGGTTATGTGGTCCCACCTATCATAGTGGCAATCAAGGTCCCAGTGGGTAGGGAAAGAACCTAGCCCCGTCTCACCAACTGGTGATTGTTTTAACCAGTTTCCACTGAGAAGGAAAGTCCCAGCCCCATTCTGACCCTCGATACAGGAAATTCATAGGGGTCAGGGAACAGCCCTCGTTGCCATTCCTATCCACTAGTAAAGAAGAGGGTGTGGTGGGGATGCATGTCATGTGTTGAATATATATACGAGTAGGTTATATGTTGAAATTATGAAAGTTATAGTATACAATAAAGATAATTAAACAGATCACATTGATAGATCATCATAACTATACCTAAATAGACGGCTCAATACAGCGACTAGCATGCCGGCTCGCGATTTGAACTTTTATCTCCATAGAGGTAAAAAGCCAAAAATAATTAAAAATGTTTCCCGCACAATCGCGCGGGAAGCGTTTTTAATTGTCTTTATTTCTTTGCCTGTATGCGTGATATTAGATCACTACAGGAAATAAAAGTTCAGATTACGAGCCGCATTGCTAGTTGTTACTGAGCCATCTATTTAAGTACAGTTATGATGATCTATCGGATGTGATCTATTTAGGTAGAACTATGATGATTTATCTATTGTGATCTATTTAGGTATAGTTATGAAGATCTATCGATTGTGATTTGTTTACGTACAGTTATGAAGATCTATCGACTATGATCTATTTAGGTATAGTTATGAAGATCTATCGGTTGTGGTCTATTTAGGGACAGTTATGAAGATCTATCGGTTGTGATCCACTAATAATAAAAGGTCCACCAGATTAACGATCGGATGTTTTGCTTTTTTGTTGGAATTTCTAACTTCTCTGTTTTTTTTATTGTATTCTACTTTTAGTATATATAGATACTACAAGGAATATGTATAAGGTACGGATAAAGTACGAGTCAAACTTTTATACCCGTGCCTCTCATAAATAGAAGCACCACACAATGTAATCATGAGGGAGCGTGCGAACGAGAGCAAAGCAACTTCGTTCGACAGGAACGAGGTTAGACCACGAGTACTCAGAGATGTCGATGATCAGTATATTGCAACAATATGTGGGGCGAAGCGCAGATAGAATGGCTCTAAGGGATTTAGGCGTGTTTATTGAACCTTGTTAACAAATTCTCATATGATCTGGTGCGATTGCTTGATTCTGGATAGATCATCGTGTGCTTCCGATTTTTGTAACAAGCGGTTCAGAGCAAGGTTACTGAAGGTGGAATCCAAAGGAAGGAGAGCCGAAGTGTTGGTTTCTTTCGTCGCGGAAATTCTGAGTTGTTGATTGCGTTCTCGCGGGTTGCAGTTGGGAGCGACGATTGAGTCCAGCGGTTGCAGGTGGAAGCAGAGACCATGGACGGTGTAGCTACCAAAGAATTGCCGTGTCAAGTCCGAAACGATTCAGAGCCAGCGGCACAGAAAAGTTGCGAAGCCAGGAGGGAATCGATAGCCATCGAATTTTTGGCAGCGAAAGGAATCTGCTGTGAGGATTTATCTGGGGCTCAAGACTAGGAAATCAAAGCAGCAGTGGTCAAAGCGGCAGCTATCAGGAGTTATCGGCGAAGTCCAGAGAAAGCAATCGTGAGGAGAAGCGCGTGACTTGTTGGGGAAAAAAATCGCATGCTAAGGCACAAGTACCGGTATCGAGAAGCATCTGTGGCAATGGCGTTAGCACAGGTGTGGCGTGGTGTTTTGATCAAAAAGTGATGCTTTGATCAGTTTTGCTATGCACACACGCGAAAGACTACGCGGGTCCAGAGGAGTTCGATTGAAGGTTTGTGCCGGTCCTAGTTTTCCTTTCGATTGTTTTTTTTTAAAGGAATACACAAGAAAGCATGCCTTTTTGACATTAGAAGAGGATAAATACAGATAACACCGAACACCCACAATGCACTTTCCTATTCCCGCAGCAACCCAAAGAATTCCACTTCGTAGCTTCTACCATGATCGCATCAAGAAGCGCACCCGATGACTGGGACTCCCCCTAAAAATCCTGGCATTCATTTCCAATCAAATGGAACGCAGCACCAGAAACAGGAGAGAGCCTGCCCTCCATCCCTCTCAACGAGGCCAACTGTCACGCAGGTTGGACCACCAAGTCAGCAAGGTGACTGAGGAGGAGGGCACATGGCGCAAGCGGTTCAAACTACGCAGAACCTGCACCCAAATGGATCGCGAGTAGACGCACTGGATAAGAAGGTGATCGATTGATTCAAGCTCTTGGTCGCAAAGGGGGCATGTGTCGTCGTCTGACAGCTCGTGGCGCAAGCGCCGCTCACCCGTCCAACAGAGATCATGAAGAGCCAACCACGCAAAGAGGCGATACTTAAGGGGGGCACGAGGACTCCACACAAGGTCATAGCCCGACCACACCTCACTTCCCGCAAAGAATGCAAGATAGGCCAACTTCGCGTTGTAACGGCCAGAAGTGGTCCATTTCCAAGCGAAGGAGTTGGCTTTGTTGGGGCTAAGATGGTGACTCGCGAGCCTGTCCCACAGGAGAAGATACTGGGACAAGGCAATAGCCGAGGGGCCGCTGCTAATATCATGAACCCAAGAGTGGTCGCGAAGGCCTTCTTTCACAGTACGAGAGGCTCTTGTGTGAGCATCCACCAAGTCCACAACTGCCGGAGCAAGAGCCGCAATGTTGACCCTGTCAAGCCAACGGTCTAACCAAAAGAGTGTGCTAGCACCATCTCCTAGGTGCACGAAATAGGAAGCATTGAACTTCCTCTCAATTGCTACTCGCATCGGGAAGACTACCAGGAATTTTGTGAGAGTAGGAGATGTTGGCACAATCAAGGTGGCTTGGGTTTGGAGCAATCAACGATAGCTGTTTTCCAAGAGTTGTTGGAGTATAATAGGAACAGGGAAAAGCAAGAAGGCATCTGTGAGAGTCTAGAAGGTTTCAACGAGAAAAATCATCAACAAGCAGGAAGTGATCAGGAGGCACACATACTGCAGGCGTTGTTTAGCATGAGCAGCCGGATGGGGTTTGGTAGTGAAGGTGCAAGTTGGCAGGATTTTGACAGTTGTTGGTTGGAGAAAGAGGTGCTCGATGATGTGCATATAAATCCCGGTCAAGGGGCTTGGTGTGCGTGTGGTGAGAAGGGCGGCATGCGCATAAGGCTCGGAGGAGCTTGGAGCACATTATGCAAGATCATGTATCTACAAGGCATTAAGCAATGCATGGTGATGTATGGGACAGACACGGTGCAAGATGGAGTATGGTAGGGTTGGACGAACCAGGCAAGTGGCTCAGGCAGTCCGACTGATCAGTGCGAACCCAAGGGTTTGTAGTGCTTGCATCGGAGAAGGCTTGTGGTATCCCATACGGTGAGGGTGTGAAATGATTCAATCAATGTGTGCACACGGATGAGGAGGCCAAATCAAAGGGCGTGGGGTGGCAAGGATAACCATCAAGAGTTGTGTTGGAGGTGAAATAAGAGTCCATGGAGGATTCTACTCGGTATCATCATAATCCCGATAGGTTTCGAGTCGGTTTCAGTTTGAGCAGTCGAATTGGAGGAGTGGACTTTGAGGGTGTTTGATGACATGGGCTAAGTAAAAACTAGCTTGGAGAATGAGAGCCTACTTCAGCAAAGACGAGAAGCATGCCATTCAGAGGAAAAGAGCGCTCGGTGGTCCGGAGGTGAGGCATGAAACTTGGCATCAATTGGGAAAATTTTATAAAGTAAAAGCTGTGAGGGTTTAGGAGGTGTGGGTTAGCTATCCAAGATATCTTCAACCAGGACTGTGAAGATTGGACATGGGCATATCTCGTGGACCAGGACAACGGGAAATGGTGAAAACACACTATGCCCCTAGCAAAACCGACGATAAAAAACTGGAACCTGTAGAATTTAGGGCCTGTTTCGTTGGGCTGTGGCTGTTGACAAAGCTGCTGTTGGCTGGCTGTCTAGAAAAGCTACTGTGGCTGTGGGAAAGTGAACATATGGCTTTTGGTTGATTCAAACCATCTACATAATTTTGGAAAATGAGCACGAATTTTCAGCACATTGCAAAAGGCTAGCAGAAGGCAGCTTTTTCAAACAACTGAATTTACACTGCAATGCCTACAGCTACCATTAGCAAAAACTGTCGAAAAGCTGGCCGTTTGGTTAGGCTGCAGCTTTTTTCAGTGAAAAGCTGCTGAAAAGTCCAACCAAACACCCTGCCAAAGTTGATAACATGAGTGTGCTGACCGGCAAAAGCATATTTCTTCCAAAATTAATTATGTGTCTAAATACGTAAGGCCTAATATAAATTTTGGATTGTTGAATTTAATGCTGTATATTTGGATGCACTTATTCAAAATCGTATTACGTCCACGTACGTGGTTTACCTAGAGGTCCAATATATATGTAAATAAAAGTATCTTTTACTCAAAACATGTAAAAAGGAAGTAACTAGACAATATAACTTTTTTATAATAATGAAGACGCACACACCCACTCGAGCACGTCCATATTCACACTTGAAAATTGACAGAGACTAGTGGATAAGTTTACAATCTCACTAACTTTCTAGTTAACACGCTATGTATGTGTAAATATGAGCATCAGATTAAGACTCTATCATCTCATTAAAAAAAGTTCTCTGATATGACTTAAATTAGTAACGGGGAATATCAAATTTTATACGCTGATATGTTAGGATCGAATGCTACCAGATCCTGAGCGCGATATTAATGATCCACAACAAACACCCACACTTCGCAGCCGAAATATAAAGTATTCGACTGAGATTTTACCCTGGTTTGTTTGTGTAATTTTATCAAGTGAACATGGAGAGGAAAATATCGAAGAAGTGAACTTGAAACTTGTCCATCGAGCTAGCAGCCTGAGAGCAGCACATATATACCTCGTCTCTTGCAGTGTTGCCTCGAGAACCTTAACCCCGAAATTAGTCCACCGGCCGGTTACACTCTCCTGCCGTTGCAGTGATCGACAAGTGCACGACTCGACCTCCTGAACCTGTAAGAAACTGCAGTGGCACAGAATAAGAACTAAAGATCCATGCATGCATGCAAGCAGCTGGTTTTGCTGATAAAGATGCATGCTGCCATGCAGGAAACTGAAGGGGGCAGCTAGCTAACCTGGATTCAGAAGCCACCCATGGCTGGCGACGTATGTATCTCCGGCGGAAGCTTATGCGCGGGCCGGAGAGAAACGCTGCTGGTCTCTCTAATATGCTACACCTCCGACGTCTTAATGTGCTAGACTTGGCGCCTTGATCGAAGTGGGTCTAAATCAATTTTTTTCTTGATAATCTCACCATTTTGTCTACAAGTCGGAAAGAAAAATGAAGTCAAATTGTAGCCCAATTAACATGCTCGCAAAAAGAAAACACAAGTGCAGCCTAATTAACATGCATGTATACGCTCGATCGGCATGCATGGGCCGCACCGCTCGAGTTCTAAATCTTTGTTTAAGACTGGGTTAGAGCGTCGTGGTCTGCCAGGGTGGATCGATGAGAGAGCCTCGTTGTCCAGTGAATATCGATCATCTCCCAGCGCACTGTTTCTTTTCATCACTACTACAGAATTCATTTAACGGGATGCTCCTGTATAGACGATTTTTTGAAGCCGTCTGTACAGATACGGTACCAAAAGAAAATCGTCTAAGAAAATAAGTACGAACGGTTCCCAACAAGCGGGACGCTACAAATAGCACAGGCGGGTTCAAATTGGAACCGTCCGTACAAATCGAACAGTACATACGGTTTTAAGTTTTGGAACTGTCTGTACAAATAGATGAAGCAAGACTGGTTGATACTCTGCTGCCGCAGCAGCAAAAACTGCAAATTTTCTTGTCGCGGCAGGAAAGTGGCAGCGTCGGGGAGAGACTCCGATTGTCGAACGGTTTTCACGGCTGTAAGCAGGAGGCCAAACTCTACGTCTCCAAAAGTTTGAGCCAATTCCGAGAAAGTCGACGAAATGACTAGTGGAAATTCCGGCCCGAAATCGAAGATTTTAAAAATGGTACATCGACAAAAGTGTTCAGCAGAAGCTGGGATCAAGGTGGAAAACAAGTCCTCGACTCAAGCTAACCAGGGAAACAAGAATTACCCAAATCGGAGTCCGGGTGAAGGAGATATGCCCTCCACAAGATCCGAAAAAGTTAGCAAAAAACTTCCGAAGCCAAAAAGTCCCACTTAGAAGGAGAATTTTGAAGGTCAAGACGGGTACAGGTGTAAACACGTGTATTTTTATCGGATGCGCCTCGTTGTTAGCTTTATTTTGAATGATCGTGGACCCAAAACGGACTTCGTATGAGAAAGTTATGGCTGTTTTACTAAAATCTCTCAAATTAGGGTTGGATCTGGACTCTAAAACTAGCATTCGGAGTCTGTACTGTTCGATTTGTACAGACGGTTCCAATTTGAAACCGTCTGTACAAATAGCACAGACGGGTCCAAATTGGAGCCGTCTGTACAAATCAAACAGTACAGACGGTTCTAAATTTGGAACCGTCTATACCGTCTGTACTAGAATCGTCCCACTTAGTCGTAGGGATTAGTTAAGAGGAAAACCGTCCCATCTGTATCGCATACTCAGCCTAGTTCAGCTGGCAACTCCCCTTGCTTGGACAACATGAGGTTGCGGGATCGAATCTCGCTGGAAGCATATTGTGCGATTTAATTCCAATGGTTGGATGGGACGACGTCGACGGCGGGATTAGACGCGGCTGAAGACTAGGCACATGGCACGAGGGGTCATATTTTTTTATAACACAACATCACAGACGGGTACTAATCGATTAGTAGAAACGGTTCCAAACTGGAACGAGGTGCGCAAGTCTTGGATGATTTTATCGCCCTTGTGTGTCCCATAAGTTGTAGGCTGGTGGCCAAGCGTATGTACATAAATTGCTTTCCGCATACATAGATCTCTTGCCTAACTAGTATTTATATTCTGAAATAGATGTGCGTTGTGCAGATCGATATGTTATGGAAAATAGGCTTATTAGTCGATACATTTTCTTTATCGTTTTTGTCTGGAAATTGTCAGCCACGCTTCTCGCGTTAAGTTTGAATCATCTACCAAGACTTGCATATAGTTTATCCGACTTAATGGAGTCAATTATTTTATGGGTGCCGTCATGTGGGTGCCCCACTAATGAGATGGTTATCAACTTGTTATTGTTGACTTATGACTTATATCGTACATCCCGAACTAAACAAGGTTCCTAAAGCATGTTCTGTAGGAGCATATTGCAATCATCACGCAATAATTTGTCCACATGCTTTCAATGATACCATCTAGGCTAAAATGAGTAGACAACAAGACTGTGCAGATCCAAAAGTCCTGTTTGTCTACCTGTCTGTCTGCAGACGCAATTGCCAATTGATAGAAGTCGACTGTACGTCGGAAAAAAAATACAAAGCTAAAAGTCTTGTGAATAAAGATCCTTATAGATACTTTTGCAGCTTACGAATATTGTCATGTGGCACTTCAAGTCTTCCACGCCACTGGCTACCACTGGACTATATATTTGGAAGTGTCCCAAGTAGCCTCACTGCATATAATTAAGTTAATATATAGCTTACTAGAAACACTAAACTAAATGAGTATGAACAGCAAGACTATGAGTAGATCCAAGTCCTTTTGTCTGTGTACCTTCTTACCTGTAGACGCGCAATTGCTAATTGATATAGAAGTCATTCATTCTTAAAAAAAGAAGGTTCGAAGTCAGAAGATGCACCATTTAAGCATGGTAATAGAAACGCATGCACTACTTTATTAGAAGGACTTTGGTAGGACTCCGACTACTCCGAAGTACCCTTCAGTTTTAATTTTGCTGATTATGAATACTGTCATGTGGCACACCGTCACTTCAAAGTCGTCCAGCAACCGGCAATTAGCTGGCTTCGTTTAACACGCCATTGACTTTCCACATGCAGATTTTCAAATATCATGCATGCACGTTGTATGGAAATACAGGTAAATGAGCACATTTTGGCACAATAAATTGCACAACATAAATGTATGAGCTTTTATTGTGCAACTTTTTGAAATATGATAACGTTTTTAGAAAAACTATAGGTTCCTGGACATGAAATGTTGTGCATTGCATAAAATTATGCGACCAGTACACCTACAACCTCTATAGCTGCTATTCACCACGACAAGTTTGTAGAGGTACGAGATAACTACGCTATGCTACTACATCCTAATTAAATGTGAATTGTGTTTTCTTTACATACTCTTCTTCGTCATCGTATTTATTTGGCTCCGTAGTAGTAATAAATCGCCTCTACGGGACCTGAATGAACCATCCGTCCGGTCAGTCAGTTCCGTTCAATGCAGTTCGGGCCTGACGAGTTGTGGCCGCTTTCTAATGGCCGGCTGCCTGGTGGGCCGAAGAGATGGGTGGCGGCTGCTGCTTTAGCGCGGCCGATCGATGACGGGGAGCGCAGCTGGGTGCCAGCCATGCCGCCAGCTGCGGTCGTCACGGCGCACAGGAAACAATAAGCATGATGACATTCAGGTATAATCAAAACCTTGTTGTTTATAACTCTTGTTTTGTTGTCTAAACATCTTAATTTAATTTAACGTTTCTACGTGGTGAAGCTAGTAGTCTGGCGATGATGAAAAATAGAAACATATTATACGAATGGACTTTCAAAAGTTTGTAAGCAAGTATCATTGCTTGATTTTAGCAATACATATTGTTTTAGGTCTTAAGACGATCTCCTGTGCACAACTTTGACCTTTTTTCGATATGAATGGGTTAGTTAAAAATTACAAAATTGTGGTATTATTAAAATATCATGACGAATCTAATAATACGATTTCCATTTGACCAGTCTAAATACCTTTTTATATATCGATAATCAGAATTAAAATTTTTTTAACTACGTGCACTCTAGGATGTCATTTATTTTTTAACGGACGGAGAATACTTAACGAACTTATAAAATCCTGTAAATGTTGTTTTGCTTCGATTGAACTAACAAACTAGCCCATTAATCAATGATGCGGTAGACAGCCAGTTCAGAAATTCTGTAAACTCTGTCGTTCCGGAGGTGAGAACATACATATACGTAGGCACGCTGATAAGTTTAGAAGAAGCTCGAGCGATCGCACTAGATCACACCGTGCCGATCGATCCAAAATTCCACTAATTAAAGACTGAGATCGAGAGAGGTGCGCGCGCCGTTCTCGAGTAGCCGAGCAAGATGGCGCTCGAATTTCTCAGTTTGATCTCCGAGACCGTGAGAGGGCTGTTCCGGCATGACCGCACCACCCGTGCGGCCGGCGTGGAGTTCTGGGTGATGTCGTCGACGGCGCTGCTACTGCTCCGGTACGCCGTCGGCTCCATGGGGCCCCGGTTCATGGCTACCTCCCGGCACATCAAACCGGGGACCCAGCTCCTCCGGATACTCAGCCACTACTCCGTGAGCTACACCCTCGGGCTCATGGAGCCGTCTTCCTCCGAGCAAAGCTCGGCCTTGAAGGACTTGTTCCAGATATGGGCCGTCCTCATCGTCACCTTGCAGGCGAGCGTCAGCCTCGGCCGGCCGTACAAGCCGCAGGAGATGTCCATGGTGGACCTGCTCACCTCCCTGTGGTCCGCCAACCAGCTCCGGGCGCAGACGGCGACGCACCTCAAGGTGCCTCTCTGGACGATTTGGTCCATCCATGCGTCGCGCATCATCTGGTACTACCTCTCCTCCCACGACGCTTCCAACGCCGGCACGGACAACATGAAGCTTGTCAGCGACTACATGGCGTCGACGCAGCACACCACCAAAGACCCCAACCCAGCCACCATGAAAGGGTACAAGTACTTGGTCCTTGGGGAAGACCGACAGGACAAGCAGATTGAAAGGCCCAGCTTCAACTTTAAGTTGGAGCAGCACAAGAAGAAGAAGCGACGGGAGGAGTTCATCACGCTGGAGAGGGTGTGGAGCCACACCGACGATAGGCTGCTGGGGGTGGCCGCCGACGGCGACAACCGGTTCAAGGACGTGTGCCTCTCCTTCGCCCTGTACAAGTTGTTGCGCCGCCGCTTCTTCGACTTCCCCATACCGGAGGCCAAGCACGCGGCCACAAGGCGGCTCGTCTTCGAAGCCATCCTGGAGGATAAGAACAACTACGAGAGGGCGTTCCGCGTCACGGAGGTCGAGTTGTCCTTCCTCCAAGACTTCTCCTACAGCAAGCACGCAGTCGTGTTCGCCAACGGCTTCCCTTTGCCGAGGGTGATTCTGTCGTTGCTCATGACTTCAGCTGCCTCGTACCTGGCCTACGCTGTCCGCCACATACCCAACGCTACCACTGCCGTCACCGCCAGCGGCCGTGTCGCCAGGATTACTCACGGCGTCTTCATCACTCGCTTGATCATAGCCGTTATCATCTGGAGAGAGCTCTGGGAGATCTGTGTCTTTGTGTTCTCGCAGTGGACCAAGGTCCTGATCATTTGCCACTACATCAGGCTGCAAAAACGAGGTGAAGGGTGGATGATGTGGGTCTTAAAGGCCCCGCAGCGCCTGATGATGAGGCTGGTGGCGAGGATCATGTTCCCATTGGTCTGGAGGGGCCGATGGGATCAACGGATTCACCAGTACAACCTGCTGCTCTCCGCCGCTCGTGATCAAAGCCAGATCGGCGGCAAGTTAATTCCCCGATGCCCACGGATGGTGAAGCTGGACGCCAAGGTAAAGAGGGCGATGTTTGAGCCACTCAAGCTGTATCCTCGGTCATTGTGGTCCCAATTTAAACAGACCCGTGCCGAGGAAAAACCCCGCATCAAGAGTCTCTTCACTCAGAGTGACGGCGTGGGCCTTGATTCATTGGGGTCCTACTTTGAAAGAGCCTTCGGCACCTCCAGCCGCGTCGAAGAATTCGGCATCAAGCTTCTCTTGGGTCAGTTGGGTGGGCTCAAGGGGGACACCCACAAGATCCTGGCCTGGCATGTCGCCACCACCCTCTGCCAGATAAAGCTGCTACTGCTGGAAGAAGAAGCCGGACGTCGTCCTCGATGCGACATGTATACCCTGCTACCGAAGGCGGACGTCTGTATACCTATACCCAGCTGCTGCCGAAGCAAGCCGTCCGACGACGACAAAGATCCCGGGGTGTGGCCGCATTACGTCACCGTAGGGAGCCTGTCCAACTACTGCGCGTACCTGGTCACCAAAGCTCTGGTGCCGGAGACCGGCCTCGTCGTCAGCAAGGTCTTCGACGCCGTGCGCCGCGAGGCCCGGCACGCCGTGAAAGGGAGCAGCACGCCCAGCGAGATCTACAAGAGGCTCATCGCGGAAGCGGAGCCTGATGGGAAGGAAGACTCGTCGATCGTCAACATCGGCGCGCGACTGTCGGAGCACCTCACGTCGACGTACGGCGCCGACAAGGTCGAGCTATGGGAGCGGCTGGCCAAGTTCTGGGCGGGGTTCCTGCTGCACCTGTCGGCGAACACGACGGCGGCCAAGCATCAGGTCCATCTCCAGGGGAGCCGGGGGGAGCTCACGACGCACCTGTGGGCGTTGCTGTCCCACGCGGGCTTCCTTGGTGTCGCTGCCCACGGCCAGCAGATGCTTGACCCTTACGACCTCAACGACGCCAGCCTAACCTGATATCGCAGTAAATCATCCGTCGTTCCTCCACTACTGCATGTGCGCGTGTGTGTTTTACGTCCCTTACCTGTACTTTATCTATATGCTCCATGGTTGTTACTTCTGGACTGTCCTGATTTGGTTAATTTAATTCAGCTTCTTTATTTTTCCGACTTCAAATGATGTACGTCTTCACTGAATCAATCGATGGTCAATTTTATAAGCTGTTGTGGAAACATTTAGTGTCTAGTTTGGTAACTCCAGAAGACACCGAACGGGGTTATGGAATTAGCTACGGTACACTCCCTTTTTGGATTGCGTATTTGAATATTGTAAACCCCGTTTGTAATGATTTTTAATAAATAAAGGTAGATTGACAGTACAGTATTTAAAAATGTTCTATTCAGCGAAATTATCATTATTCATTGTAATACTAAATGTAATGCTTATTCTATGCGGATGCATTGTCATCTTGTCCGAAATGAACCTTTTCTAGAGCTGGCATGGATCGCATTGTCGGTTAGCTGATCCTGCTCGCAAGCCCATGCCGATTAAGCATCGGTTTCGATCTGTAGCACTACCGGAATCGCCGAGTTTGCCGAGTGTCGAGAAGTTCGCCGAGCGTATTTTATCGAACACTCGGCAAACACTCTATTTGCCGAGTGTGCCAGAAAAAACACTCGGCAAAAAACTGACACTCGGCATATCGGTGGTTTGCCTAGTGTTACACTCGGCAAACAAAAAACACTCGGCAAAGAATCGGCTTTGCCGAGTGTTTTTCATAAAACACTCGGCAAAAAATTAAAAACCAATAAAATGCATGTGTACATTTGAATTTTCAAGAGCAAACTTTTGAATTTTGAGTTTATTTTTTTGGAGGGAGCTAGAAATATATATAAGTACCAAAATATGAATATTTCTTGAATTTATAGCCCATTTTTTATATACATGTAGTTCAAAATTGAATATTATCCGGTAAATTGCTAGAAATGCAATTAACGTCTTAAAAGTAGCAAATGGTTCCAGAAAAATGCCAAAATTTGGCGTTAGCAATGTAATATAATATGTTCCATGTGGAAAAAGTTACGGATGTTTTAGATAAAAAACAATTGAAGGTACTACACACAAGGTACCTTAACTTGGTATTTCAGAAAGTAGAAAATGCAAAAAATTTCTACCTTGAAACTTTTTCTACACTCAACATATTTTGAACTACATTACATCTTCCATGTTAAAATTTGGCATTTTTCAGGGTTCATTTGCTATTTTTAAGTCATTAAGTGCATTTCTAGGCATTTAATTGATATAATTCAAATTTGAACTACAAGTACATGAAAAATTGCACAAAAATTGGTTGAAAAATCATATTTGTGTTCTTTAGTATATATTTAGGCCTTATCCAAAAAATGAAAAGAAATTACAAACATCTGGGTGGCAAGACTCGACCACCAACATGGAGCTTATTGGTTTTTAAATTCTAAAAAATGCAAACGAAGTCTGAAAAACATGAAACTTGGCATGGTATCATTATATGACATCAAAAACCTGTGGTAAAAATTTAACAAGGTTTCACAAAAGTTTTCATGTGTGCTGCTTAGAAACCGAACCATCTTCGAAGAAGACTCATGGTTTCGAGAGGGAATGTGTCAGGTTTGAAGGTGAAGTGACAATTCCTTTATCGTTTGACCTTGAAACTTTTTCTACACTCAATATACACCATTAAATCTTCCATGTTAAAATTTGGCATTTTTCAGGGTTCGTTTGCTATTTTTAAGTCATTAAGTGCATTTCTAGGCATTTAATGGGTATAATTCAAATTTGAACTACAAGTACATGAAAAATTGCACACAAATTGGTTGAAAAATCATATTTGTGTTCTTTAGTATATGTTTAGGCCTTATCCAAAAAATGAAAAGAAATTACAAACATCTCGGCGGCAAAACTCGACCACCAACATGGAGCTTATTGGTTTTTAAATTCTAAAAAATGCAAACGAAGTCTGAAAAACATGAGACTTGGCATGGTGTCATGATATGATACGTAGAGGCTGTGGTAAAAATTTGAGAAGGTTTCGCAAAGAAAACAAAACAAAGAAAGAAAGAAGAAAAAGAAAAAAATATGTTTGCCGAGTGTCCTGAAATTTACACTCGGCAAAGTTGTCTGTTTGCCGAGTGTCTCTTTTATGACACTCGGCAAACTCGGAGACACGTGGCGAACATGGCAGCCTGGAAGCTCGGTCTGCAAGGTTTGCCGAGTGTCCGATTTTTGACACTCGGCAAACGTGCGTTTGCCGAGTGTCTTATTTTTGACACTCGGCAAACGTGCGTTTGCCGAGTGTCCGATTTTTGACACTCGGCAAACGGCTTCGTCTGTTTAGTCCCACATCGCCCAGCGACCGCGCGGTTGGGTGGTTTATATACCCGACCGCGCGGTGCGGGTTGAGTTCGTCTGATACCTCCTGGCGCTTATACACGGCGCCACGTCATTTGATACCCGTACGTGGGTCCCCCGTGGACATTCCAGTGGACCCGGCCAGCGTGTGCGTGTGTGGTGGTGACACGTGTGTAGTGGACCCCGCGGGAGACACGTGGCAACAGCGGTGCCCCGCCGGCGGCTAATTTTTTGGCCCCTGATCACCTTGTTTGCCGAGTGTCAAAAATCGGACACTCGGCAAACCCGATGGCTTTGCCGAGTGTCGACACTCGGCAAACCCGAGACTTTGCCGAGTGTCGACACTCGGCAAACCTTACTAACAGGCGTTATCTCCGTTTAGTCAATTTTTTGTGCCGAGTGCTCAGTCTGACCGTCGGCAAACTATTTGCCGAGTGCCCGAGGGAATACACTCGGCAAACTTTACTTTGCCGGCAGCCTGTACGCCGTGTGCTCTTTGCCGAGTGTTGCACTTGGCAAACCTTTTGCCGAGGGTTTTTCCTCCTTCGCCGTGTGTCTTTTGCACACGGCAAATTGCGAGATTCTGGTAGTGTAGGGAAGTTAAATATGAATCCATCTCTACATACACCCCTTCGTCAGTAATAGTATATTTGTTGTCTAAGAAAACAATAGTATATTAATCTACGGAAATTCTATTCGGATACGTGTCCCGGTTTGTCTTTCACAACGACGTGCTCTCATCCATTGGATTAAGCGTTGGGGCGAGTTATTATCCGTTGAATCAAGCGATGGCACATGCTATTGTCCATTGGATTAAGGCGATGAGGTCCACTATTGTCAGTTGGGTAAAGACTGACGGCACGGGTTTAGATTTGATGACATTAGTGTATTTAATTCTAAGCGTGAAATTAAAAATGATTTATCTCCCAAACCGTTTATTCGATTCGTGATCCGTTTTTGCCGTTGGACTCATCTCGACGAGAGCTTCAAAACTAGATTCCATGTTAATATGTTTTAACAAAATTTGTTTTATCGTCACCAACTATCAGATTATAGTGTACTGGGTATATTAGCGAACGGCTACAGGTAGTAAATGATTTGTCGTTAGCCATTGTGCACTATTATGCAAGTATATTGCAAGGGGCTTTGAAAAGCGAAAGGATGAAGACTGATTTAGATCACAACATGAACAATCTATGATATTTGGTTCTTTTTTAAGTCTTCCTTATTGATGTGGGCAAGGCAAGCAACTCCTCTCAAAACTTTCTAGATTCCAATGCAACTTATCCTTTTGGAGTTACAGAGGATAATCCGGTAACTACGTAAATATAACCTGGTAACTCAGCAGTAACGACCTAGGTAACTTGTTCATTAAAACTGGTAACTACTGACGTTAGAAAAAAGTCGCCATAACATATCAACATGAGATCTAGATTTAAAGATCTCGTCATGATGA
The DNA here is from genome assembly GCA_019208055.1 of Stipa capillata. Classification (NCBI taxonomy): domain Eukaryota; kingdom Viridiplantae; phylum Streptophyta; class Magnoliopsida; order Poales; family Poaceae; genus Stipa; species Stipa capillata. The sequence continues at coordinate 878,436 of JAGXJF010005405.1, forward strand.
AGCTAACAGTGAAAGCGGATTGTCAATCGGAGAAATGGTTTAAGAGATAAAATATTTTAAACTTTCAAAATCAAAATAATCTTTTATGATGTCATCTGTTTTGGATTTTTCTGCATATTGCATGTTTCTTTTGCTCTTATCCGTTGATGTGGATGATTATTTGGGGCACATTGTCATGTAGACCAACCCGTTAATCTATTAGTGCCATGACATGTTATAATATATCTGATGTGGATGACTATTTGGGGCACGTCGTCATGTAGACCAACCCGTCAATCTATTAGTGCCATGACATGTTAGAATATATCAACAGATATACACAAAAAAGGAAACAACCATGAGAGATCGAGGCTACGCGGCTACTCTGGACCTTGTGAAAACTACAAGTATGTTTGGCAGCTTGTATCATTCTATTATGTCTATATCTGTTGAGACATACTGACTCTAGATATGCTGAGTAGATGCAATTAGTACATGTTTGGTTGCCTCTATCAATTGAGACATGCTGAGCTGAGATATTGTTTGGTTATCGGCATTGATTAAGACACGCTAAGCCAAGAATGACCATAATATGTTTGGTAGCTTACACGTGAGCTGAATTTGGTTACCTCTTTCATATAGTAGTGAGAATACCACCATAACATGAGATAGGAGTTCTTTTGCCCGCCAAATTAATTATTAAGCATTGTACATGAAGTAGATATGACACGTAAACAATAAATATGAACTATTTGTGCACATTTTTAGCAACAAATAAAAAATCTAATGTTTATTTATATACAATTCTAGCAACATGTAGCATATTCAGACAATATTTCTGCACAATTCTAGTAACCAAATTTACATAATTCCAGCAAGAGATAACATATCTCAGCAACATTTCTGTACAACTCCAGCAACATTTTAGTAGCATATAGCATATTTTAGCAACTATTCTTTTTAGCATTACAACAACATTTAGTCCACAATTACATAATACATAATACTCACATCAAGTCTATATCACATAATATAAATAGTTTAACACCATACATCAAGTTCATATTACATATATAAGTACTCCCTCCGCCCTAGAATGTAAGGCGTATTTTGATCGGTTAAGACTTTGACCAACTGTTACTCTATTAATATGTGATTTATGTGATATAAAATTGATGTCATTAGATTCGTATTCAAAAAACTTACTTATAATTATGACTTTATATCACATAAAGTACATATTGATAGAGTAATTGTTAGTCAAAGTCTTGTCTTAACCAATCAAAATACGCCTTACGTTCTGGGATGGAGAGAGTAATATACATCCATTGTTAAGTTCAAACTAGCACGGTGTCTTGCGCAATTACGCGGGAAACATTTTTAATTATCTTTATACCTGTACGCGTGATATTAGATCTCCTGAGCAATTGCACGGAAAACGTTTTTAATTATCTTTACAGAAAATAAAAGTTCAAATCGTGAGCCGGCCGGCTAGTCGTTGTACTAAGTTGTCTATTTAGGTACAATTATGATGATCTATCGGATGTGATCTGTTTAAGTACAGTTATGATAATCTATCGGTTGTTTTCTATTTAGGTAGAGTTATGAAAATCTATCGGTTGTGATCTGTTTAGCTACAGTTATGAAGATCTATCGGGTGCGATCTGTTAGGTACAGTTATGAAGATCTATCAGCTGTGATCTGTTTTAGGTATAGTTATGAAGATTTATCGGTTGTGGTCCAGGTCCACCAAATTAATGGTCGGATGTTTTGCTTTTTTGTGGGAATTTCTAGCCTCTCTCTATCCCACGCAATTGGGCGGAAATGTTTTTAATTATCTTTATGTTTTTTTACCTTTACACGTGATATTAGATTAGTACGGGAAATAAAATTTTAGATCGTGAGCTGACCCGTTAGTTGTTGTACTGAGCCATCTATTTGGGTACATTTATGATGATCTATCGGACGTGATCTGTTTAGGTACAGCTATGAAGATCTATCGATTGTGATTTTTTAGGTACACTTATGAAAATCTATCGGCTGTGATTTTGTTGGGGGAAGGGTCCCCCGCGCTACCCGAACTGACGGGCTTCCCCGTGACGACGGCGAGGTCCCCCTCATCTCGTCGACACGTTGTGCCTGGCGTCATCGCAAGCCGACGGCATCGCAGGCAATGTCGGGGATGCGCTCTGTACCGGCGGGCGTCGGAGCTGGGCCCCGTCCTGGCAGACATCATGGCTATGCTTCGTCCCGGCGCCAAGGACAACATATCCCCATGGTAGCAAGTATTACGGTATTATAGCATTAGAGTATTTGAATATTCCATAAAGATTCATGTAAAAAGACCAAAATACCCCTGATGGTGTGTTATCGCCCGGAGGGTATAATTGTAATCTCGCACACCCCTCTCCCAACCCCTATAAATAGGACCCCAGGGGGTAGAGAGGAGGGGACCGAATTTCTCAGATTAAAACCCTGATCCCTGAAATTAATACGAGAGTTTTCAATTCACCTCGGCACGAGTATTCCACGTTCCGTCTCGCCGGTAAAGTCGCCGCGCGCCCCCCCTCAACAGACAATACACTTGCTCGTACTTCTCTATTACTCCCGGGGGTCGACGTAACCGATCGGGGGTACCTCAAGTACACTGCCTAGTGCCGTAGCTACGACAGTTGGCGCCGTCTGTGGGAAACGAGCAAGAAGTTGTGTCACCTGAGACGCTGTCGAGAGGAGGCCCGGAGACGACACTGACGACCGTGACACGCGCGTGTTGGTCTTCCACACCACACGCGTGCTCCTTCGCAAAGTAAGAAGGCATGCCTCCCAAGACGAAGGCAAAGAAGGGAACCAAGCGAAAGGTTGCAAGCATCGCCGACCTAGTTCCGAGCACCCCGGCGCATGCTCCCCAGGCCGCCGCAAGGACGACAACACGCGCAGCCACCCCTGCGACGAACGACGACATCGCCCCCGTCATCAATGCCCAGGCCGCTGGGCCAGATACCTCGGGGGCCCTCGCTTACGCTGAGCGAGAGATGGAGGCATTGAAGCAGCAGGTAGTGGCCGCAGCCCAACGGGCAGAGCAGTTCCGGGCCCAGCTGGAGGTGGCCCAAGTCGAGGCCCTCCGCGTGGCGACATTAGCTCGAGAGACTGTCGAGCTCCGGGCACAGCTTGCGGCTGCCCAAGGCGGAGCCGACGCTGTTCGTCGGCCACAAGAAGAAGCCATAGCGAAAGCACGGGAGAACGTCCGGCGCAATCACCAAGCAACCGACGAACTCCTCCAAGACTTGGCAATGCGCAAGCATGCGCCGAACCACTCCGTGAAGAGATAGCGCGAAATCAACAAACAGCGCAGGCAATCCTCCGCGACGCCGGGGCTGGCACTAGCAACCAAGGAGCGCAAGACCCAGGTCAACGCTCGGGCAAAGAACACGTACACCCTACTGCCCCACCTGACGTCAGCATCCCAGCTCCGGCCGCCGTACCTGCTGCTCGACTGCCACGGCCGGAGGTCGTCAGCCTCGCAGACGCGCTTAGCCCGCTCAATGCAGGGCTCGCGGCTAACCCATGGCCAAGCAAGTTTCGCCCGGCGGATCTTCCCAAGTATAATGGTGAGACGGACCCCACTGAGTACACTCGTGTGTACGAAGCTGCCGTATCAGCTGCCGGAGGAGGCGAGGCGGTGATGGCAAAAAGTCTGCTGCTTGTACTCACCGGATTAGCTTGCACGTGGTACCTCTCATTGCCTCCTAGCTCGGTGTACTCGTGGGAGCACCTCCGCGAGCAGATGCACGGTCGCTTCCAGGGAAGCATAAACAAACAAGTCACCTCTTCGGATCTAAACACCCTCAAGCAAGCACCGGGCGAGTCCATCCGGGCATTTCGCAAACGCTTCTCCAACCTCCAATGCCAAGTCCGTGACATCACCGACCAAAGCGTGTGTGACGCTGCACATCGTGCAATACGTGATGAGGACCTGGCAGCCAAGCTCGATAGGAAGCAGCCGAGGACGATTAGGGAGCTCTATGAAATCATGGATACATACTCCCGAGCCGAGGAAGGGAGAGAACAGAGAAGAGCTGAAGCCTTGGCCTCAGCTGCACAGTTCGCGCCTGATGTGGAGAATCATGACAAGCGTCGGCCACGCCAACGGGGAGTACACCACGTGGAGGAGCGCGAGGTTCCCGCCCCGCAAACACCCTACCAAAGCCAAGGCCAGTGGCGAGGCGGTCAGCAGAACCAAGCACGCAGTGAAGAACGAGACCACCCACGTCCGGATCACCAGGGTTGGAGGCGCGACGACCGCCGCGATCGCGAAAGCAATAGCCAAGCTGGGCACGGTAATCACAGAGGTGGCGGAGGCGGCAGGTCACAAGGCAAGTTCTGTGAAGTACACCACGTAAGCACTCACTCCACGGCGGAGTGCGAGGTCGTCATCGTGGCCCGGCGGGGCCGACAACCGCGGCGCCCCGGCGGAAGGGGCATCGCGGAGCCAACAGGCCGTGCTCGGGGGCAAGGAGAGCCTGCCGTACAGTTACCACCACCACCACCGCTACAGCCAGGCGGCAGGGCACCGGTGCAAGCTATTGGTGCCCAGCGAATCATCCACGCCATCACTGGGGGCAACGCTCACACCTACGCATCCAAGCGGCAACGCCGAGCCTACACTCGTCAAGTCAACCACATTGGTTCCTTCCCACCCACCGAACTACCCGCGTGGGTCGACGCCACTGTGACCTTCGGCCCGGCGGACGCCGCCGGAATTACCTTTCCTCACCATGACGCTCTCGTCATCTCGGCGGTCATCAATAGCTGTGAAGTGCGCCGCGTCTTCATTGACGGGGGTAGCTCAGCGGACATCCTCTTCGCGTCTACACTTGCCGAGATGGGAATCCCTCGCGTGTGCCTCACCCCCGCGGGGGTACCACTCCTGGGATTCGGGGGCGAGCCAATCCCAGCCCTCGGCAAGATTGAGCTTCCAGTGGAATTCGGGGCCGGCGATTGCGTCCGCAGGGAGAGCATTGTCTTCGATGTTGTCGACATCCCTTACCAATACAACGTCATCCTTGGCCGGGTCACGCTGAACAAATTTGGCGCAGTTCCACACCACGCCTTTCTCTGCATGAAGATACCAGCCTCCTCAGGGATCATCACCGTGCGGGGCAACCAAGACTTGTCCCGTAAGATCGACAGTGACATCCAAGCGGCCATCCGGTACGTCCACACTGTCCAGTCCGAAGGTGACAAGGCTGCACAAGAGGCTCCCGATCCGCCAACCTCAGGGTGGTGGGTGCCAAAACCTAAACCCGATGGCGAGACACGCGCCATGCCGCTCTCAGAGGGTGATTTGACCAAGACAGTGCTCATCGGGGTCAACCTCGACCCAATCAATGAGGAGGCCATCCTTGACACGTTGCGGACCAACGGAGACATGTTCGTATGGGAGCACGAGGACCTCCCCGGTGTCTCCCGGGAGATCATCGAGCACAGATTGCTCGTCAACCCCGATGTGCGTCCTGTCAAGCAGAAACTGCGAAAGATGTCGATGGAGCGTCAGATCGCGGCCTGGGAGCAGGTGGATAAGCTCCACAAAGCAGGAGTCATCCGCGAGGTCATGCACCCCGAATGGTTGGCCAATCCTGTCCTAGTCGAGAAGGCCAACGGCAAGTGGCGCATATGCGTGGACTACACCAACCTCAACTGCGCATTGCCCGAAAGACAACTTTCCGTTGCCACGAATCGATCAACTCGTCGATGCTACATCCGGGTGTGAACTTATGAGCTTCCTCGACGCCTACTCAGGGTATCACCAGGTGTGGATGGCGCGGGAAGACGAGGAGAAGACTAGTTTCATCACGCCTTCCGGGACATTTTGTTATGTCCGGATGGCGTTTGGATTGAAGAATGCCGGAGCTACCTTCTCCAGGCTCGTGCATAAGGCCCTCTCTAGCCAAGTGGGGTGCAACGTCGAGGCCTATGTCGATGACGTCGTTGTCAAAAGCATGATGGCCGCCGCCCATGCGGCGGACTTACAGGAGACATTCGACAACCTCCGTCGAGCCGGCATGAAACTCAATCCAGAGAAATGTGTGTTCGGTGTCCAGGCAGGGAAGCTGCTCGGCTTCCTCGTGTCGAGAAGGGGAATCGAAGCTAACCCTTCAAAAATAAAAGCCATTCTCGACATGCGCCCGCCTGAGAATGTCAAGGAGGTACAAAAGCTTACCGGACGCCTCGCGGCGCTTGGGAGGTTTGTCTCCAGATCTACTGAGAAGGGCCTCCCCTTCTTCAAAGCTTTGCGAGGGTCCACCAACTTCGAGTGGACGGTGGACAGCCAAGCAGCCTTGGATGATCTAAAAAGGTACCTCACATCGCCACCGCTGCTGCAAAGCCCCGCCCAAGGGGAGAGCCTGTTGTTGTATCTAGCAGCCACCCCGGCAGCAGTGAGCGCCGTCTTGGCCAAAGAAGAAAACACAATCCAGCACCCGGTATACTATGTTTCAGAAGCGCTTCAAGGTGCCAGGGCGCGATATACCGAGCTAGAAAAGCTCGCATACGCGTTGCTGATGGCGTCCCGTAAACTGTGACACTACTTCCTCGCTCACTCTATTCGAGTGCCGTCCTCTTTTCCCCTCGGAGAGATGCTCCGCAACAAAGAGGCCTCCGGACGCATCGGGAAGTGGGCGGCTGAGCTCGCCCCATTCGTCATCGACTTTCTCCCTCGGACGGCGATCAAGTCGCAGGTGCTGGCAGACTTTGTGGCGGAATGGGTCTCGTCGGAACATCCTGTCACCCAAGGTCATGCTGACTTGCTGTGGACAATATACGTGGATGGCTCCTGGTGCTCCGATGGTGCTGGCGCAGGGGCTGTCCTGGAATCGCCTGAGGGGTCACGCACCTCGTACTCCGCGCGCCTCGAGTTTAAGGCCACTAACAACATCGCCGAGTACGAGGCGCTGTTGCTCGGCCTGCGCAAGGCACGAGCCTTGGGGGCACGGAGGGTGATGGTCAAGAGCGACTCCCAGCTCATAGCCGGGCATGTTGACAAGAGTTATCAGGCCAAGGACCCCGAGATGATCAAGTACCTCGCCCTAGCGCAGGCCACCGAGAAACACTTCGTCGGTATCACCGTGCGCAGCATCCCGCGCTCGGAGAATGCCGACGCCGACGGCCTAGCGCGCGCTGCGAGCACGCGAGCTGAGGTCCCGTCGGGTGTCTTTTACGAGGTCATCACGGCGCCAGCAACAAAGGACCTCCCGGAGGTGCACCATATTGAAGAACAAGACTGGAGAACGCCAATCCTCCGCTACCTCACAGATGAAACAGAGCCCGATGACCCCGTAGAAGCGCGGAAGCTGAAGAGCCGGGCCAAGGGCTTTATTATTCACCAAGAAGCCCTTTAGAAGCGTGGGGTGTGTGCGCCGTACCTTCGGTGCATCTCCAAGGAAGAAGGAGCTGATCTCGTGCGAGAAATCCACCAGGGGCTGTGCGGCTCCCACCTCGCGCCACGCGCCCTAATGGGCAAGGCCTTTCGCCAAGGTTTCTATTGGCCAACTGCCCTCCGTGACGCGCAAGGCCTCGTCAAGACATGCCCGGCATGCCAGTGGATGGCTCGGGGAACAAATCTCCCTGCCCACAACTTGCAACCGATTCCCCCCTCGTGGCCACTCGAGCGTTGGGGGGTCGACCTCGTCGGCCCGTTCAAGGTCAAAAGTCATGGCCGCAAATTTGTGGTCGTTGCGGTTGACTATTTCTCCAAGTGGATCGAAGCCGAACCGTTGGCCAGCATAACATCGCTCGCCGTTCAAAAGTTTATTTGGAAGAACATCATCTGCCGCTTCGGAGTGCCACGCGAGCTAATTGTCGATAATGGCACTCAGTTCGACGCAGCCCCATTCCGCAAGTTCTGCATAGGCCTTGGCATTAACTTGTGCTTCGCGTCAATCGCCAATCCAAAGGCAAATGGTGCAGTGGAACGTGCCAATGGTATCGTGCTCTCCGGCCTGCGCACACGCCTCTTCGACATACCCAAAGGGGGTTGGGCGGACGAGCTCCCCAGTGTGCTGTGGTCCACCCATTCAGCGGCAAGTCGTGCGACCGGTTTCACCCCGTTCAAGCTCTTGTTTGGGGATGAGGCGGTAACCCCCGAGAAAGTCAGGCTAGGGTCACTCCGCACCGCGTCATCGCCGGACGATGAAGCCCGTCAAACATCACTGGATGGCCTTGACGCCGTGAGGCAAGAAGCCGCCTTCAACATCGAACGATATCAAGCCTCGATGGCGAAGGCTTACAACAAGACCGTTCGCCCACGACCCATTCGAGTGGGTGACCTCGTGCTCAAGAAGAAGGCCAACCCCGAAGCCGATGGAAAGCTAAGCTCAAAGTGAGAAGGACCGTATGAAGTTATCTGCGTCACACGCCCATCGTCATTCCGTTTAAAAACCCTTGAAGGAGCAGAGTTGAAGCATAGCTGGAACGCCGACAACCTCCGCAAGTACTATGTGTAGCTCACGTGTAGAAGCATCATCGTATGATACCGAGTAAGCCTCGGCACTTTTCTCATAGCCCTCATGTGTTTCGTTTCTAGTTTTATCAGCAAGCCGCTGCGCCGGTTGGTACCGTCTTTTGTAAAGGGCTTCACCCTAGGCGGCTGCGACTGCCTCTGCCACAACTATGTAACAGGCCTGCGAGCTGCAGTGTTGTTTATATAAGCAAAGAAAAAATGGCCGGCCTGTGGCCGGCCCAACAAGGATGATGACGACTATCCCTCCATCGTGAGGAGGCATGGTAACGCTCCGCCGTGGTGTAGAACACGCTCCGACGCGGGGTAGAGGGTCCCCTCGCTGCCACGTGAGCAACGACTCCGTCGCCGTGTTGGGACAACTTTGTCTCCCCCGTGACGTAGAGCACGCCCCACCGCAGCGTAGAGAATCCTCTCACCGCCACGTGAGCAACGACTCCGTCGCCGTGTCAGGATTGCATTGGCTTCGCCGTGGTGTAGAACACGCTCCGACGCGGGGTAGAGGGTCCCCTCGCTGCCACGTGAGCAACGACTCCGTCGCCGTGTTGGGACAACTTTGTCTCCCCCGTGACGTAGAGCACGCCCCACCGCGGCGTAGAGAATCCTCTCACTGCCACGTGAGCAACGACTCCGTCGCCGTGTCAGGATTGCATTGGCTCCGCCGTGGTGTAGAACACGCTCCGACGCAGGGTAGAGGGTCCCCTCGCTGCCACGTGAGCAACGACTCCGTCGCCGTGTTGGGACAACTTTGTCTCCCCCGTGACGTAGAGCACGCCCCACCGCGGCGTAGAGAATCCCCTCCGCCACGTGAGCAATGACTCCGTCGCCACGTCGGGATTGCATTGGCTCCGCCGTGGTGTAGAACACGCTCCGACGCGGGGTAGAGGGTCCCCTCGCTGCCACGTGAGCAACGACTCCGTCGCCGTGTTGGGACAACTTTGTCTCCCCCGTGACGTAAAGCACGCCCCACCGTGGCGTAGAGAATCCCCTCCGCCACGTGAGCAACGACTCCGTCACCACGTCGGGATTGCATTGGCTCCGCCGTGGTGTAGAGCACGCTCCGATGCGGGGTAGAGGGTCCCCTCACTGCCACGCGAGCAACGACTCCATCGCCGTGTTGGGACAATTTTGTCTCCCCCGTGGCGTAGAGCACGCCCCACCGCGGCGTAGAGAATCCACCCCGCAACGTGAGCAACGACTCCATCGCTGTGTCGGGGGTACATTAGCTCTACCGTGGCACCAAGTCCACCCACTGCCACGTAAGTTTTGGGGCCACGCCCTCAGAATGATATGACCGCCCTCGACAGACGTCTCGGACGCTAATTTTTGTGGTTGTGGGGTAGGTACTCGTCACAACGAATCTACGTACAAGGTACACGTAATGCGCCGACAATAACATAAAAAACACACATAAATCGCTATACATCCCTCTCGACAAACGACGCAATCTCCTCGCTTGTCAAGAAACGTATGTTGTCATCACGCCGTTCGGCCTTTGTCAAAACCGCCAAGCGAGCAATGCTTGTACGACATCCGTACTAGGGGCTGAGTGCCATACCACCTAACCGCGGCCTTTCGCCTCGAAGCAACAGCCTGTAAACAGTACAAAAAGAAGAGATGATCACTAGAGGCAAGGCACAGCTGCACCAATTTTCAGACTTTTCCATTAACCAACAAGGTTACATGAGGGCTACAAAAGAAAGCTCTGACCTCATTAAAACCTATCAAAAGAAAGCTCTAACCTCATTAAACCTACCAAAAGAAGCTCCCAAAACGCCTAGAGCGCAAGGGGCTCACGTCGACGCCGCGACGGCCCAACCCGTGAGCTAGGACGAGCTGAAAGTATCACCTAAGAAACTATAACATGAAAGTAAACCTACAAGCAAAATAAGACATCCTGGCGCGCCGACTTAAGCAAAAGGCCCAGGAACAAGTAACAAGTTTCACACCTGAAAAGGCGGGTCGGATCCACCGGGAGGTCTGTCAAGCACGGTAGCGGAAGGCCCTCCATCAAGACGGGCTCTCTTTATCCCGCGAAGGTACTTCTCACCGTGCTTCTTCCACACACCTGAAAGGAAGGCCTCTGCGTCAGACCTCAAGGGAGCCTGGGCCCGCTGGATGTCAGCCCGGCTCGGCACCTCGTAGCCCTCCGTCCGAAATCTGCCCACGGGGTCGCAGCCAGCCAAGCGAAGGCAAGCAAGAGACAACTCAAGGGAGGCCCGAGCGCAGTCCTGCCCGTGGTCTGGCACCGCCTCCCGTACGGCAGTGCAAACCGCCGCTGTCCACTGGAGCTGACCCGCAACCTTGTCCTCATTAGTACCAGTGTGAAGGTCAAGCTCAACGCCGAGCACCCCTCCGAGCTCGCGGGCAGCCGCGCACGCCGTGTCTGTCAGAATGGCTAACCCTCCCTGCCGAGTCTGTACGGCGTGAAGGGTAGCACGGAGCTGAGAGAGCTCCCCCTCATGTTGTTCCTGCCGAGTCTGTGCAGCATGGAGGGTAGCGCGAAGCTGAGAGACCACCTCCTCATGCTGGCTCAGCAACTCCTTGGCCGAGGCAGCCTCCCCTCGGGCCTCCAAAACATTCTTCTTCTCTTCACGAAGGCGAGCTCGCTGGGACTCAGCCATATTGTCACGCATCTCCCACGCCTGCTCTGCTGCAAAGAAGGCCTGCAAGGAGGAGGCATAGTAAAGGCACAACCACAGTAATCACGTCACAAAGCCTCATATAAGTAACACACTAACCGTACCTTGAGCATGGCAGACTTAGAGGCGGCACGAATCTGTCGCAAAGACAAACCCTCGAACGCCGTCTCGAGGTCGGCTGTAGAAAGCTACACGGCAGCATCCTGGTAAAAGCCCGCCTCAGCCTCGGGGTCGACGAAGTGAGCCGGAAGCAGCCGGCCCGCGACTGAGAAAGGATGTGGCCCACCGGCCCCACCCTCCTCAGCACCGTCGTCGGCAAAGGCTGCTGGGGTCGGCGCTGGGTGGCCCCCGGAAAACAACGGGGCCCTTGCTTCAGAGCTCATCGCGGGGGCTGCCGCAGGAGAGCGGGAAGCAGCCTCATCGTCTCCAATGACCCGCAGGTCAAACTCACTCGAAGACGACGATAAGTCAAGTAACCCTGTCAGCCCAAGGTCGTGCTGCGCTAGCGAGTCCGCCTCAGCGGACACCTCGACGTCGTCCTCGTAGTCCCATGAGCGCGACTTGACCTCCTGCACGAACGACGCCGTCATCGGGCCCTTCCCAGCCCCAGGGTGACGCCGCGGCATCTCCGGGGTTGGGCTGGAGGAAACACCCCCGGAGGCTCCACGCGCTCGAATCGCCCGCTCCGACGAAGTTGGAGAAAGTGACCGACTCCGCTTGCTCGCAGTAAGGGCCTTGACAGCCACAGGGAACGGCCGGGCGGGCACTCCCACCCGAAGTCCTCGCAGGCTCGATTGCGCCGAGCCCTCTTGATCAATCGGCTTGCTTCCTTGGCTTCCACAGAAGTCAAGCGGCCCAACAGCTCATGAGCGCACAGCTCTCCGTCCTCCAACGTGGAACCTGCGACACGGAAGCACACGAGGTTCAGTAAAAGCTAAGATCTACACAAACAAACTGCAGGTAAAAGTAAGAGGTACTCACACGTCGTGGGCGTGTACCCTCGCGGGACACGCAGGAAGCGCGACGAGCTCGGAGGGGCCAAGGACAGGGTCCAACCCTGAGCGAGCGGAGCAATGCCCAGCAAACAGTACTCCTCCACCAAGTCGCGCACGCTCAGCTCGCGTGCCATGCGTCGAAACATGGTCACGCCCTCGTCGTCCCGCTCGCTAAGGCGAGGCTGCCCAAAGAACGGTGCTGTCACCCCTCTCAGTCGCTGCAAGGAGGGATCGCGGTAGTAAAACCACGCCCTCTGCCAGTCTTTCCAAACCTTCTTCAGGGAAAACGCAGGGTAGTCCGCGGCGCAGCGCCCGCGGCGCCGACCAAAGCTAACCGTCCCGTAGGACGAAAGAAGACCCCGGTGCCCCGAAACCCGCAGTGTCGCCTCCGTCGGCATGTACATCCAAGCAAAGAGCGCAGCCGAGCTCACCATCTCCATGCTTCGGACCGCCCACTCGAAAGCAGCAATCAAGACGAAAGCCGAAGGGTGGAGATCTGACAGCGTTACCCGAAAAAACCACAGTATCCCTCGCACGAGGTCAGACGGCGGTAGGCACAACCCGGCGTCGAACTGGGCGGCGAAGACAACGATCCGCCCCTGGCCAGGCGAGCCCCTCACGTCAGAGCGACCGGGGGGCTCCGGACCCGTGACGTGGCCCGGTCCGGGGATCTTGCCCGCCTCAGCAAGCCGTCGGAAGAGCCTCGCATCCGCGGAAGAGCGGCCGAGGTAGCCAGTGTGCGTCGCTGGGGCCGTTGTCTTGGCTCTCTCCTCGATCACGTTATTCTCCGCCCCTGCGCCTGACATTCCGCCCTCCGGCCCCGTGCGGTTGAGAGACGACACTCTCCTCGACATCATCAATCCTGACAGCCAGCATGAGCAAGTAAATAACAGTTTGTCAAATAACAGTGGCGAAGTAAGACATGTGAGGTACGGTACAAAAAGGTGTAAGAAGACAGACGCCTCGTTTCTCTGGAAACCTCGTCGACGCAGTCGCGGAGTCACGGCGGCACGCCCGACGCGGCTCCAATAGTCTGCCCGCCCCAAGTTTGGGGGTGTTCGGGGAGGCTAGAGGAGACGACGCGCCCGGCGTGGCGCCTCGAAACCGCCAAGTCTGGAAACCTCGTCGACGCGGTCGCGGAGTCACGGCGGCACGCCCGACGCGGCTCCAAGAGTCTGCCCGCCCCAAGTTTGGGGGTGTTCGGGGAGGCTAGAGGAGACGACGTGCCCGGCGTGGCGCCTCGAAACCGCCAAGTCTGGGAACCTCGTCGACGCGGTCGCGGAGTCACGGCGGCACGCCCGACGCGGCTCCAATAGTCTGCCCGCCCCAAGTTTGGGGGTGTTCGGGGAGGCTAGAGGAGACGACGCGCCCGGCGTGGTGCCTCGAAACCGCCAAGTCTGGGAACCTCGTCGACGCGGTCGCGGAGTCACGGCGGCACGCCCGACGCGGCTCCAAGAGTCTGCCCGCCCCAAGTTTGGGGGTGTTCGGGGAGGCTAGAGGAGACGACGCGCCCGGCGTGGCGCCTCGAAATCGCCAAGTCTGGGAACCTCGTCGACGCGGTCGCGGAGTCACGGCGGCACGCCCGACGCGGCTCCAAGAATCTGCCCGCCCCAAATTTGGGGGTGTTCGGGGAGGCTAGAGGAGACGACGCGCCCGGCGTGGCGCCTCGAAACCGCCAAGTCTGGGAACCTCATCGACGCGGTCGCGGAGTCACGGCGGCACACCCGACGCGGCTCCAAGAGTCTGCCCGCCCCAAGTTTGGGGGTGTTCGGGGAGGCTAGAGGAGACGACGCGCCCGGCGTGGCGCCTCGAAACCGCCAAGTCTGGGAACCTCGTCGACGCGGTCGTGGAGTCACGGCGGCACGCCCGACGCGGCTCCAAGAGTCTGCCCGCCCCCAAGTTTGGGGGTGTTCGGGGAGGCTAGAGGAGACGACGCGCCCGGCGTGGCGCCTCGAAACCGCCAAGTCTGGGAACCTCGTCGACGCGGTCGTGGAGTCACGGCGGCACGCCCGACGTGGCTCCAAGAGTCTGCCCGCCCCCAAGTTTGGGGGTGTTCGGGGAGGCTAGAGGAGACGACGCGCCCGGCGTGGCGCCTCGAAACCGCCAAGTCTGGGAACCTCGTCGACGCGGTCGCGGAGTCACGGCGGCACGCCCGACGCGGCTCCAATAGTCTGCCCGCCC